>JASDQU010106476.1:114727-128450 GCA_032191745.1 Picea mariana
GTTTCTTAAGGTAAAGATCCCTTATGATTTTGGCATATATGGGGATATCCGTAATGACTTGCAGCAGAGGTATTTTTATACATACATTTCGTAATTCATCCTCTATATCTTTGTGCAAGGGTGGGTCAGGTTTCTTCACTAATAGTCTTTTGAGGTAGGGTGGAAGATTAACTTGTTGAGGTAGTCGTACAGACCGAGAAGTGATTGGAATAGGATGGGATGTCTCTTCTTCTACAGGGGTGGTTTGAGTGTTTTCTTTCTCAGAATGATTATCATTTTCTTCTTGAATTATTGCTCTAGGATTTGATTGATTTATAACTTTCCCTGATCATAGTTGAATTTCATAGGTGGGAAAGGTTTGAACTTTTGTATTCTGCACAGGTTGGGTGGGTCGATTATTGGGGTTAGGGACTGGCTGGGCAGGGATTGTTGTTGGTCTCTGAGGATTGTGGGTAGCTTGGTTTTGTGGTCGTTGATTGGCATTTATAGATACTTGCTGTTGCTGATTAAGGTTCAAGGGGGTTGTAAATTGCTTCTGTATAGGAGGTGGTAGTAAAGATTGCATCTGTGGTGGGTTAAATCCAGGTATTAATTGGGAAATGTTTGCAGGATACTGTGGATATGTAGGGTAAGAGGGATTCCCATACACATTCCCCCTCCAACCTTGTTTCCAAGGTTGAGTTTGGGCTTGCTAAGGTGTCCATTATGGATAGGGGATTGGATGAGGCCCCCATTGTTGTTGTTGATATTGTGTATTAGGGTCATAAAATGTATTGGGGTTTTGTGCTCTCCAAGGTCTTCTAGAAGGGTATGGTTGTTCTTGTGAGACTCCTCCTCCCCTATACATGGCTTGTAGCTCAAGAAAATTTGGACAATCAGATGTGGGGTGTTCTAGTGTACACAAGTCACAGAGTTCTATGACATTTAATGGACAATCTTTCTCACCATGCTTCTTTCGGCATCTGGGAAAGAAGATTGCTAAAACAATCTCTTCTTCTTGTTTCTTTTTTAGTTTTAGGGTATCTAACTGGTTACTGATTCTGATCAAGATGTTTGTTTTAAAGTTCTCTAATAAGTTTCCTAACTCAATTCTGGGGACAATTCCTGAGCTTTGTCTTGTATTTTTTCTAAAAGAATCTCTTGGTGTTTTGCCTGTTTTAGCTTGTCCTCTTGAGTATCTTCTATAGTAATCTGCAATCTGTACAAAAGTATTTTGGTGCACATCTCCTGAACTTAATAACTTTAAAACTTCTATGTAGTCATCTCTAATACCCTTCAAAAATATGATTGTTACTACAGCTGGGTCTGTGGTGAATAGTTCTGATTTCTGATAGTTGTATAAGAACCTTTCTAAGTAGTTTTCAGAGATTTCATCTTTTTTTTGCTGCATTTTAAAAATGTCATTCTTAGCATTATCCTTACAATAGTCTTGGTATTTTCGTAAAAATGTGTCTTTCATCTGATCCCAAGAGAGGATTGTATTTTCTCCTAAGCTCAAGAACCATCTTAAGGTTGAATCTTTCATTGTAGAAGGAAAGAGATTAATTTTTTGGGCATTGTCTGAGTAGTTATAGCTTCTACATAATGTGTCGAACTCGAATAAGAATAAGTCTGGATATTCAGTTGACATACCTCTAAAGGAGGGTAACGATGATAGTGGGATGTTTTCATGCTGATGTTCCTAGAAATATCCAAGATTGGAAACCCAAAGGTCTCAGTGTTAGTGGTTGTGTTTCCTTGTTCTTCTTCCATTCCACTGATAGATGGTTCAGAAACTAGATTTTGTGTATCTCCTAAGTGTTCAACATATTCACGTTCTACCTACCTCAATGTTGATTCTTCCATTTTAAGTTCTTCTTCTGGAGCCTTGCTGGCTCCCCTTGAACTTCCTCCTGGTGGAATTTTTCCTGCACCAGTGTCAGTTGGANTATTATCTCTATATCTATGCATAAAATGAAAACTTGATTCTTAACTGAATTGAAATCCTAATTCTATCTAAGAGGTAAGAAGACAACCTGGCTTCAAAGAACCCCACTCTAGTGCCCGTGTGGTTCTTCACTCACATCTTAAACATTTTATCCTCCTCCCTCAGGCAGCCTTTTAAAATCGTTCAAAAACTATGAAAACAATCTAAGCTAAAAATCACTTCCTACTGTTTGCAACTCCCCAGTAACGACACCAAAATGTTGTGCTACTTATATGTTTAGTATAATGCACTCATTGATTATCAATCCAGGATTTGTAATCAACAGAGTTACAAGACACCAGTAAGAAAGGTAATTCTAATGTCATGAGTATAGAACTATTATAGACTATGCATGCTGAAAATAAGGCAAACTAGAAAAACAAAACATGGTTGTCTTTCAACGAGAGGCTATCTACTCCATTATGACACATGGAAGTATGGGATGGATTTCTTTTGATAGATCAATTATGCTATCTGACCCAGAAAGCTAACTATGCAATCATGCTTCTGAAAGGGAAATCACACATCAATCATCACTCATCAATCATCGAGACATAGTATGGGTAGTTCAATAGTCAATATACTGAGTATGTTGTGGTTCACAATGTGTTGTTGTAAACTTCACTAGTTCTCCATCCATTATGCCTAACTACTTCTGCCAACATTCATGTCCATGAAACAAAATCAAATTCATAAAAATAGAAACAGAGCATATGCAAAACAGAGTAGGTAAAGATCTCTAAACAATCGAAACCTAAACTGAACTATACTGCTATCCTCTGAAAGCATCAAAGCTTTAGCTAGTCTAACATTTATACTATTGAAATCAACTACTAACACTAATCTATAAGGATGTTGACCTTTGTTGGGTAGTGGGCCCTTGCCACTTCAATAGGTCAATGACTTGAATTTATAGTAAGCTTGCTTTCGATCCACACATTACTCTTACCCAAACTTCAAGACATAGAATTAAACTATGCTAACAACTTAACTCACAGTCATTCATAAATGATCAAGACATGGAAATAAATGACATCCTTCTATTAAACTTCAACTCAGAATATGTTCTACAATATGTAACTCTGCTTCACATGCTGGATTATACTAACTCTCCACTACCTCCACCATCATTGTCATGACTATTTAAACAGTCTTAGTCGTGAAACACAAGGAGGTGAAATCTTTAGCAAATCAGTCAATTGTCAAATTTATATATTTGGTTACGTATTTTAAGCTTCATCCTCATGACACAAAGTGTATGAGGATGAAGCAATAAACAAACAAGCTTATCATAACCTTGCTAGAGCTTTAATGATTGAACAAACATCCAACAATTATCTTTGGTATGATCTAGAGCTAAACTTGGTATATTTTGCTTCCTATATTGGTACCAAATTGTGATAGGTGAGATTCGGTAAATGGTATCGGATCAAAAAAGTGCACAAGTGGTTGGTAGCAGACTAGAATAGTCTGTGGCCATTGGTACCAGATCGTGACAGTGAATGGTTCGGTACCGGATCTGAATGGAAGGTGCGCTTGGTACCAGATTCAGACAGTGGTAATCTAGCGCATAAGTACTGGATGGATGAACTGGTACAAAAAGGCTGGACTCATCTAGAGGTCAAAGGTTACACATGGAAAATTAAAACATTAGTACATGAAACATTTAGTCTCCTAGCTCAATAAACCACAAAAATGCATGAATTAATTATACTTTACCTTATGACTTCATCAATGGATAATGGTAGTGTTCTTTATCATTTATCCAAGCTTAGGTAAGCCAAAAAGGTATAGATGAGGAGTATAATAGGGTAGTGGGGATGTCAATTTAGAGGCTCAACAGAGTGCATGAAGCTTCATGGGCGACATTTGTTAGCCTAGGCACATGCAATTTAACCCAATAATTGAGCCAGAATGGGGGTTCATCCTCCATTCTGTCGTTGGGTTTCTTAACCGTGAGGAGTCTGTGAACGAACTATACTTAATTTTCTTGTCACGAAATCCTGAAAACCAAAACCAAAAGTCAAATGGTGTATTCCTATGAATTCTGTGGCCTCTGTATTCATCCTTTGAAATGTTCACAAGCACACCTGAGTCCCGAAATATGTCACCTGATTCGTTCTGTGAACCTTCCATTCTTCACTTGAGTTCATTGGAATCATTCCTGAGAACGTTTTTGTCTCTACATTGGACCTCTGCATAGCCACGCACCTCTGAAGTCGACCCGCATCTTCTGTGAAACCTGAGAAATTGTCTATGATGTGTGTGTTATAAATGTGGGTTGTTGTAGCCACGCAGTCCCTTGGATGAATGTGATTGGATACCTTTATCTGTTCCTTACTGAGCCTTGTTGTCCTCCTTGTGCTGGAATAGAGCTGAAGAAGCAGACTGTCAGGCCTGTGTGCAACACTCTCTCTAGGTGAGAGAGGTGGTTGTGGTTGAAGAAGCATGTTGTCAGGCCTTTGAGAGACTCTCTCCAGGTGAGAGAGTGTGCAGAGGAAGTGATATCTCCTAGAAGGAGTCCTGTAGTTTTGACAGAGCTCGAAGAATTCTGGTATGGTCTATTGCTGAAGCCCAAGGCAAGGGAGGTTTAGCATCCGAAGGATTGTCTTGGTGACATTGAAGGTCTATACTCCTAGGGTGGGACGTGCATGTGGGGAATGAGAGTCTATGAGCAATGGGCATAAGTGGCTCCTGGGAGAGAATCCTTCCTCATAAACTATGTGTCTTCTGTTGACCTTTCCTAGCATAGGATTTCATTGCCCAGTGGAGCTTTGTCCCAGCTCGAGGGTGACCTACTGCTGAGAGTGATGAGCAGCACGATAAGGCTGGTAGGTTCATTGAAGGTCTGCACACATTTGGTGGTGTATTATAGTTTCAAAGATAAGTATCATTATATGTTTTAATTCTGTAATTAATTAAAATGCATTTTCTGTGATACTTGTAATATTATCATGTATTTCGTTGCTAATTTGAATTGCTGTTAATTTTGTTTAAGTCTATATGACAACAGTAAATCCATGTTGAACGTATTAATTTGATTTCATGCTTATTCTTTATAAATAATTCTTTTTATATATTTAAGTATGAGAATGTTTTCGCGAAGAAGCATTTCCTGGCAAGTGGGTTGATGTTCGGGGACATTACAATATGGTATTAGAGCATGGTTACAACCCTGAGCCTGGATGGTCCATGTTAGTGGAAGTTGAAGCAAACGTCTCAGAAATAATTTTTGTCGAAGTATAAAAAATTCAAGTCCAGATCCCAAGGTTTCAATGCTGAGCCTAGATGGGCCAGACAAGTGGTCTTTGGACCCAAGGTTTCGAGAGGAAATTGTGTCTAGAGGACTGATTTTGAACCTTGGAATGTTTATGGGTGCGAACGGGTTACTTGGCCATGTTACAAAGATCAGGAGGAGTAACGGTAGAATAAAACCATAGCCGTATATCAGTTGTAGAGAAAAAAATCTGGACCATCAAATCCACGTCCAGACACTTAGGAGAGCACATGGAAGAAATCAGATATGGGCCATCAGATCTAAGCGTGGGGACCAAAAATCATTGGATCCATGGAATGTGCACAAGGTTTAAAACCCTTTGGAGTTGCACAGGAGTGTGGATATCACAATACGTGAAGTCTCGAAATCAACAAAACTGTCCATTAGGAGGGACGCATGGGGAGCGATCGACCTTTCACTGACTCGTGACTTGAAAATGGTCAAAGGGAAAGTTTGTGAGAATTTGTGAAACATGAATTCACGATTAGATCACAACCATTGATCAGGGGGATATATGGACCTTTAATTTTCTAGGAGGAGTAACGACATTTCAGGAGTTCGGTCATCAGGAGAATGGGATGTGTTGTTGCACAAACTCTCGAAACCCGAAACCCTGAAGTCCTGAGAAGAGCTACACCATAGATCTAGGGAAACGATCTTGACCATTGGATCGAGCAGAAGAAAAGAGAGTAATTTTGGGATTTCATCTATCGAGAGAAGTGGGACGTGTTGATGCACAAACTCTCGAGGCCCAAAATCATGAAATCCTGAAGAGCCAAAGTACAGGACTGGGTTGATGACACTTGGATAGATGTGGATGCATTGGGGCTAGATGGAATCACCTGAGGTAATGTGAACCTTCTTAAGTACACCACGTGTCACCCCCATGGTTGGTGACAACTGTGCTATGGGCCCGGAAGCTAGAAAGGTTGGAAGTTCTAAAGTCAGGAATTGGAGAGGGAAGCAAGTGTGGAAGCTCCAAGTCTGAAATCTCAAAATCTCAATTTGAGAACCTTGAGATCTAGTGCTTGGTCATGACCCATGGTTGTGTGGGTTGGGAAACTGAGAGAAAAGGGCTAAGGCCGGAGTGCACTACAGAGCCGATCAGAGCTCAAAAAATTCATGGAAACTGAACGTTTCTTGAATCAAGTGTTTATGAGTGCTACAAAATTTGTTAAAGAACAATGGCCTGACAAATTCCAATTGTCTACACATTGTGATTATAGAAGTTCGACAAGTACCATTAGCTAATATAATTTCCATCGAATGCAAAATAAATGGAAAGGGCAGGGACTGCTTCCAATTTCAAGGATGAAGGAAAAGGAATGGATGTTCACTTGGGAGTTGAAGGATTGAACTCCAATGCCCATGGAGAGGAGATAGATAAGGAAAGAAACATGATGAAGATCATAGAAGGATTGAAAAAAGATTCCCAAACTCATCGAGCTGATAGAAAAAATATCAGAAAAAATCAGGAAAATCAAGGTGAATTTAACATAAATATGTTTAAGAGTTTGGAGAGAATAGAAAAGAATTTGGATAAGGAGAGAGACTCGATAAGAACAAGGAGTCACCATACTTCTGAGGGAAGAAGGTCAAGGAATATGGGTAGACATCGTCATCACTCCCAAGGTCGCTCCAAGAAAAGGACACACAGTAGTTCCAGCCCATCTCCTCCCAGAAAGCACAAGAGATTTGGAGTGGATGAATTGAAGGGAGAGATGAACAAGATTAAGCCTCCTACGTTCAATGGAGAGCATAATAAGGAGGAATATGCTGAAACTTGGTTGCTTGGAATGAGGAAATATTCCCAACTGCAAAATTATTCCTCTCCTGTAGAAGGAAGAATTGCAATGTATCAACTGAAGGGAAAGGCATCCATGTGGTGGGATCAGATTGTGCAGGTGCAACACATTAGAGAGAAATATATACTTGGAAATAATTCAAGAGAAACTTCAAGAAGAAATACTTGATTAAAATATACTACGACAGAAATATGAAAGAGTTCTTTGACTTCAAGCTGGGCATCATGACCATTGATGAATACGAACGAAGGTTTTTGGAATTACTGAAGTATGTTTTGTTCATCAAGGATGATACTGTCAAGATTCAAAGGTATCTGAGAGGACTACCACCTTCCATTAGGGACAAGATCTAGTATGATGACCCAAAAACTATGGAAGAAATGATAAAAAGAGAGAAATGCTTATATGAGCAGCAAAGAGAGAAGCCTACTTTCCGGAAGGCTTGGGAAGACAAGAAGAATTTAAAGATGGATCAGATGAAGAAGGGAACTAAGAAACCCTTTTTAAGAAACAATCCTCAAGGACAACCATCATTTAGAGAGCCCAAGAAGGTTGAAGTAGGTGGGAAAATTCCAATACTGCCACCTATGGAATGTTGGGGTTGTAAAGAAAACCATAGGTACATAGATTGCCCCCACATAAATGATAAAGTGAGATATGTCCAAAATGTACAGCAGGCTGAAATAGTGGAGGAAATGAGAAGTAGAATTACAAGGATCTATGCGTCCTTGAACAACAAAAAAGCTTAACATCAGTCGCACATGATTGAAGTGGAAGGTATGATTAACAACCAACCATTTACTATTTTAATTGATTCGGGGGATAGCCATAGTTATATAGATACTAGAGTGGTGAGAAGTCTGCATTTTTTGAGAAGAAAACATGAAAAGTATCGGTTAGTGCAGCTAGCTACAAGAACCAAGAGAAACATCACTGAGCTAGTTAAGTCTTGTCCAGTGAATATGAAGGGACTGAGCACAAAGGCTAAATTGAATATTCTTCCTTTAGGGTCTTATGACTATTTGATTGAGATGGACTAGTTGGAACAACACCATGCCATCTTGGAATGTCATAATAAGGCATTCACTTTCTTGGATAAGGAAGGAGATCGGAAAATAGGCCAAGGAATTCCTATAGTTGTTGTTGTCAGAGAAATCTCAGCAATGCAGCTAAAGAAATGCTTCAGGAAAGGCTGTCAATTATTTGCAACCCACATGGAGGAATAAACTGAGGATAAGGTGTCAAAGATAGAAGACCATGCAGTACTAAAGGAGTTTGAGGATATATTCCAGGAGGTACTAGGACTATCTCTGAAAATAGATATAGAATTCTCTGTAAACTTAATTCCTCGAGCAACTCCAGTGTTGAAAACTCCTTATAGAATGAGTATGTCAGAGCTGAAAGAACTACAACTGCAACTTGAAGAGCTTCTGAAGAAGGGGTATATACACCCAAGTGTGTCACCTTGGGGTGCCCTAGTCCTATTCATGAAGAAGAAGGATGGGACATTGAGATTGTGTATCGATTTCAGGCAATTGAACAAAGTAAATGTAAAGAACAAATATCCTCTACCGAGGATTGATGAACTCTTCGATCAGTTGAAGGATGCGAAGATATTTTCAAGGATAGACCTCAAGTCGGGATATCACGAGGTAAGGATAAAGGATGAAGAAATAAACAATACCTCCTTTAGAATAAGTTATGGTCATTACGAGTCCATAGTCGTGTCGTTTGGGATGTCAAACACACCCGTTGTTTTTATGTACCTGATGAATGGTGTATTCAGGGACTATCTAGACATGTTTGTCATAGTCTTCCTGGATGACATTCTGGTGTATTCCAATTCAAAGGAAGATCATGAAAAACATCTTAGGATGGTGTTGCAGGTGCTAAGAGAGTACCAGCTATATGCCAAGTTGAGCAAGTGCTTTTTTTATCAAGAGTAGATCCATTACTTGGGGCATATTATTTTGAAGGATGGGATAGTTGAAGACCCTGAGAAGATTGAGGCCATCAGAGAATGGTCAGCGCCAAGGAATGTGATAGAATTCATATGCTTTATGGGTCTAGCAAGTTATTATAGAAGGTTTATCGTAGGGTTCTCGAGGATAGCTCACCCTATCAATTCCTTGCAAAGGAATGAGAAGAAGTTTCAGTGGACAAAAGATTGTGAGAAACAATTTTAGCGATTGAAGCAATTGCTAACTAGTGCTCCAATCCTAAGGATTAAAAATCCAAATGAAGATTTTGTGGTGTGCACAGATGCATGCAAAGAAGGACTGGGAGGATTCCTCAGTCAGAATGGATCTGTAGTCTATTATGAATCTATAAAGTTGAAAGAGCACGAAAGGAACTATGTAAATAATGATTTGGAGTTGGAAAGCATAGTACACACTCTAAAGAAATGGAGGCATTACCTCATGGGAAGGAGGTTCAAACTAAGAATAGACCATAATGGTCTAAAGTATTTGTTTGACCAACCAACCTTGAATGTTAGGTAGAGTAGGTGGATGGAGTTTCTGTGTGAGTACTATTTTGATATTCAGCATATCAAAGGGAAGGATAATAAAGTGGTTGATGCACTAAGTAGGAGAGTACATGAATTACATGCTACAACCATTAGCATGTACCAAACTGTTATAAAATGAATAATTTTGGAAGATGTAAATGCAATTTTGCAGTACATGGAACTGGTAGCAAAGATACAACAAGGTGAGATGCCACAAAAAGTGGAAAATTATAAATTGGAAACCGATGGAACACTTCTGTAGAAGAACATAATTTATGTACCTAATGTCCAGTACATGAAACTTGTGATTTTTCATGAAATGCATAATGTGCCTTATGTAGGGCACCCTGGATATCAGAAAATTGTGGCAGCAGTCAAGAGCCATTACTTTTGGCTAGGTATGAAGAAAGAGATTGTTGAATACATCATCATATGTATGGAGTGCCTGAAGGTTAAAGCTAAGCACATGCACCTAGCAGGGGTGCTACAACCTTTACCCATTTTTGAGTGGAAGTGGGAAGTGGTGACAATGGATTTCATCACTGGATTGCCCAAAACCAGCAAGAAACACGATTCAATCATGGTGGTGGTGGATAATCTTACGAAAGATGCTCGTTTAATTTTGTTAAAGACTACTCACAAGGAAACAAATGTTGTTGATGTCTTTATGAAGGAGGTGGCATGATTGCACGAATTCCCAAGACAATTGTGTCTGACATAGAACCTAAATACACCTCAAATTTCTGGAAAGGGTTATTCAAAGGGTTCAGAATGAATCTGAACTTCAGTACATATTATCATCCTGAGTCTGATGGAAAGACAGAGAGGCTGAACAGAGTAATATAAGACACGCTAAGGATGTATGTGATGGACAAACCATCGAAATGGGAAGACTACATGAACTTGGTAGAATTCGCCTACAACAATGGGTATCAAGCATCATTGAAGATGAGACCATTTGAATCAATTTATGGAAGAAAGTGAAACACTCTAGTAAGCTGGGATAATCCATCTGATAGGGAAATAGTTGGGCCAGAGTTGCTCAAGGAAATGGAAGAAAAGATGCTAAAAATTAAGCAGAATTTGAAGGCTTCCCAAGATAGGAATAAAATTTATTCTAATAAGAACAGAACCCACAAAGATTTTAAAGTGGGTGACCATGTTTTCCTGAAAGTAAAAGCCAATAGAAGTTCCCTGAAGCTGGGAAACTACGCCAAGTTGGCAGCCAGATTTTGTGGGCCATTTGAAATCGTAGAAAGGATTGGTCCAGTTGCATATATGCTTACATTACCTGCATCCATGACTGTACATAATGTATTTCATGTTTCATTGCTTAAGAAATATATAACTGATGCTAATCATGTTATTGATTGGAATGTGATTTAGGTGGAGCAATAAGGTGTCTTGCAAGTCCATCATGTGCGCATATTGGAATGGAAAAGCAAACAGCTCTGGAATCGAGCCATAGGGCTTGTAAAGGTCTAGTGGACCTGGTACGGTCCTGAGGATGCAACATGGGAGAATGAGGATGTTATGCAGGAAGAATACCTGCATATTTTTGAAGATTTTGAAAAGCTTGTTGGTGTTGTGTAAAGAGTTGCACTGAGGACAGTGAAAAAATAAGGAGAGGGGATTGTAATATCCCCTGGTAGTGCCCCAATTATATTATGAATTGTAATCATGTTTATGAATTATAATCATGTTTTGTAGGCTAGTGAGATGAGTATTGATAATTTGGTGGGATTATGTGTTTATTAGACCAGAGAGCCTAAGTGTTAGGGGCAGGAGCCTGATTTTGTATATGTAATTATGCAGATCATTAATATAATATATAAAGATCATTATGTGTCGATCGACCATGAAGAAAGAGGGATGGGGGCCTAATATTCCACAGTATGGGTAAGGGAGAGGGGGCTGAGAGGTAGGAAAAGGGGATAAGCTTGAGGGATTAAGTCCTTAGGAATAATAATTTATTATTATTCCAAAGTGGTGTGAAAGGTATGTTTTTATCCTAGGTCCTAGGAGAGGCAACGCATGCAACCCCAACATGTGCAAAAGGGAAATAATACTTGATGGAATGCATGGAGCTTCATGGGTGACATGTGTCAGCCTAGGCACATCAAATTTAACCCAAGAATTGAGCCATTATGGGGGTTTGTCCTCCATTTTGTTGTCGGTTGTCTCAACTGTGGGGAGTCTATGAATGACCTCTGCTTAATTTTCCTACCACGCAATCCTGAAAACCAGAACCAAAAGTCAACTGGTGTATTCCTGTGAATTTCATGGCCTCTATATTCATCCTTAGCAATGTTCACCCATGCACCTGAGACCCAAAATTCATCACTTGAGTCATTTTGTGAACCTTCCATACTCCGCCTGAGTTCACTGGAATCATTCCTGAGAACCGTTTTGTCTCTACATTATACCTCTACATAGCCACACACCTCTGAAGTCGACCCATGTCTTCTGTGAAACCTAAGAAATTGTCTATTCCATATGTGTTATAATTGGGGGTTGTTGTGGCCACGCAGTCCCTTGGCTAAGTGTGATTGGCTACCATCATTCGTTCCTTGTTGAGCCTTTTTGTCCTCCTTGTGCTGGAACGAAGCTCAATAAGAAAGATGTTAGGCTTGTGTGCAACACTCTCTCCAGGTGAGAGAGGTACTTGTGGTTGAAGAAGCATGTTGTCAGGCCTGTGAGTGACTCTCTCTAGGTGAGAGAGTGCATGGAGTAAGTGAGAAATCCTAGAAGGAGTCCTGTAGCTGCCACAGAGCTCGGAGAATTCTGGTCCGGTTTATTGCTGAAGCCCAAGGCAACGGAGGTTTAGCAGTTGAAGGACTGTCTTGGTGATAGTGAAGGTGTATACTCCTGGGGTGGAACAGGCATGTGGGGAATGAGAGTCTATGATAAGTGGGCATAAGTGGCTCCTGGGAGAGAATCCTTCCTCATAAACTGTGTATCTTTCATTAACCTTGTGTAGCCTAGGATTCCCTTGCCTGGTGGAGCTTAGTCCCAGCTCAGGGATGATCTACTGCTGAGAGTGATGAGCAGCTTGGTCTAAGGCTGGGAGGTTTGTGGAAGGTTTGCACACACTTGTTGTTGTATTACAGTTTCAAAGATAAGTATCGTTATGTGTTTTAATTCTGTACTTAATTAGAATGTATGTTCTGTGATACTTGTAATATTATCATGTATTTTGTTGCTAGTTTGAATTGTTCTTAATTCTGTTTAAGTCTGTATGACAACAGTAAATCCATGTCAAATGTCTTAATTTGATTTCATGCTTATTATTTATAAATAGTTCATGTTATATATTTAAGTATGAGAATGTTTCCACGAAGTAGCATTTCCCAGCAAGTTGGTTGATGGTCGAGGAAGCTACAAATAACCTGTAACAACCTGTACAAATCAACCTGAACCAAACAGCCTGTACCAATAACCTGAACCGACATGTACCATGCATCAACCATGCATCAACCTTGACTCATCAAGATGTAACAACATCATAAACTATACACCTCATTTATGTTTCAACTCATCAACTGTACACCTCATGTATGTGCCAACTCATCAACTACTTGTCTCAACCATGTAACCAACATGTACCTCAACAATATACCAAAGACATACACCAATATAACCATCAAAAGTTATCTAACAATTTAACACTCTATCCATAAATCAAATACCATAAACCCTTACATCAAACCATGTGCCACAACCTCACTGTTATGTAGCCTCAAGCTAAACCAACCAAAAGACCAATACCCATATGCCAAATACCAACAAAAAAATACCAACGATGTCCCTCAACAAATCTGATATATGCAGCAATAATGATCATACGATACCATCTCAAGAGATAAACTCTAGATCACAAAACATACCTGAAGCAAGATGTGCCATATCTCTCATAAATAGGCCCCAACCATGTTGTTGCCATGATTTTTCTACCTCACTTTTTCTGCCGCACTTTTTCTATTGTGATTTTTCTGTCGTGATTTTTCTGTCACACTTTTTCTACCGTGATTTTTCTGCCGCACTTTTTCTGCTGCTATTTTTCTGTCGCACTTTTTCTGTCACACATTTTCTGCGACAATTTTCTTACCGCACTTTTTCTGCTGCACTTTTCCTATCACACTTTTTCTGTTGCAATTTTTCTCTAT
>JASDQU010106477.1:10634-39311 GCA_032191745.1 Picea mariana
CATAGATACATCTACAAAATCAAGCTCTTGGCCTTTAACACTTAGGTTCTCTAGCCTAATAATCACATAAGCTCACCAGCCTATAAAAAAAAAACATAATTACAATTCATTTCATAAAAATGATTTACAATGTTGCTCGGCCTTGGGGACATTACAATGTCGCCTTTGAACATAGTAAAAATTTATTTGAGTCCATTAATCATCATAATTTTGGGATTAACATGGCCTTAGGAAGTTGAGCTCATTACAGAGTCTTCTCTACCGACTGGTTACTCTTCCAGTCCCTATAGAGAATTTTATTGATGCCTTCTGCATCTCATGGTTTCATCATTGGTCTATGTTGTTGGAGTCCTCCATATGTCTCATGCTCTTGTTCAAAGGAAGTCTTTTAACCTGTGTCGTCCACTCCTCAAAACTCCTAACTTTTCATGTTGGCCATACCCTCAGTTTGTCTCAAAATCACATGATATTGTAGTCCTATCATGCACCCTGGCCCTACTTTCATCTTTGGTAGGTAAACTTGAATGCAATAGTCGACATTTCATCATTGTTCGTTGATTGGGTGGTTTCCCTTGTGTTCGACAGCAAGACATCTATTCATACATTGGGATTTATGCAGTGTCTTGGATGCCATTAGCCTTATTGGTGGTTTCCTCACCTTTTTCAACAGTTTTCATCATTGGTTTTTATTCAAAGGGTCTTTTCTGTGTACCACTTGCACTTGGCACACACGAAAGACACACTGGGTCGTTAGTTCGTGAACTTGTTCTTCATCCGATTTCCACCAAATCATGAATCCCCTACTTTGTACCTCATGCTAACTGATGAGAGATGCCTTAATTCTCTCCTTTCAACAAGTCTCTTTCCATCAACTTCAGCTCATTTATTCTGGAAATGAGACCTAGAGTCTTATGAGTACCTTGAGGCTTCCAGTCATCAGTGGCAGGCTCTCTCGCCATCGACAGTTGGGAATACATCAGTGTCTCTTGATCGGTGGATTCTTCAGGTGTTCGACACCGAATCCTCTATTCACACTTATAAGAATTTACTCGGTGCCTTGATACCTACTTTCATTATCGGTAGGTTGTATCACGTTTGTTAACGATATACCTCAATGACCGATAATCAAATGATGTCTCATTGTGTTCGACTTCAGCTCCTTTATTCACATAATGTAGACTTGCACCCTTGGCAGATTGTGTAGAATACTTGAAGACATCATTATGTTTGTTGCTTCCTTTTCATTGGACTGGTACCTATATGAATTCAGTGATCATGGGAGATTAGATTGTACTCCATGGTATACAGATATCTTCAGATTGGTTTTGAGACTGGTTCTACTGGGACTTGTTCGTGAATATCACAACTATTGGCATGCAACCACATTTGTATTTTCCTATTCATGGCCACATACACTTGTTTGGTATACTTTCACATGGATCTGCGGTGTAATTTTATTGGCAACCATGTATGCAGAGTCAATACAAAATGTAATGAGAAACTGAGTTCATCCAGCTGGTTCCCTACCACTCCACTTCTGGGTTATTTATAATGTATTTTAGCCATCGCAAATACTCCTCTAACCTCACACATTAGGGGGCATCTATTAGAGAAAGGTTTTCCTCACCCTATGCAATCTTCCAGAGAGGGCCTTATTCCATTTCCCTATGCAGACTTATCTTCTCTATTACTAAAATCCAGAGACAAAAATACAAATTTTTCCACTTGTACGCATCTTTCACACTATACAAGAAGCGTATATGCAGGCTACTCCACTACAGCATGTGTACATCGATATTTGTGCCAGAAAATGAAAATTAAATGTCGGGTTTCCATGTCATGATAGGAGATCTTTGATCCTTGGCCTTCCAATACTGGAAACGTTCCGACTCGGCCCTTCAGTTCCATTTTGAAGGCTATAAATGGGCCAATTCCGAGCTATGGAAAAGGAGAAGAATTCAACTTTGAGAGAAAAGTTACCCTGGAGAAATTATTTACATCATATTGAGTCTGCATCCCTTTGTCCTTTAAGTCTGAACACAGTGTTCAGCCCCTATGCTCTTCCCTTATTGATTGAGAGCATCATTGTTTCTCTCTTATGAGCTTGCCTTTGGTGGAGGATTGAAGTGGTGGAGGCCCAACTAGAAGTAACTTAATTTCTCGGTTCCGAACCATGCCGACATGAAATTTTGTAATATTTTCACTTATGCTGATCATTTATTAATAGAAATAATCCTTTCCCATCCAATTGATATCTTGCAAATATATGAGTTATTATCCATGGGCGTATTTTTTATGTTTATTAATGGACTATGCTATCTAATGTGCTAACCTTTTATATTATCACCATATGCTTGCTTTGCTTGTTTGTTGAGAACTAGTTGTAGGTATATAGCTTTGGGTTCAAGTGCTCAACGGTGGACTTCATCGAACATCTGGACGAGGTAGGCCTCTTTCTTATCTCGCTTGCATATTGGTTTATATAGCATATGTTTGGGATAGAGTTGAATTCTGTAGTCATTTTCGTCTGTTGTGGTTTACCCTAGCCATAGAGAGATTTTCCTCGTAACACTAGGAGAAATAATAAAACAAATACAAAAGTTGTATTAGTGAGCCAACAAGAAACCAATTAATGATTTGCAAACTACTGTGGATATTCCACTAGAACAATTCGTCACAACAAATCTTGTATTATACTGAAATCTTTTACTATGCAGGTTTATTTTCTTTAGATCTCAGATTTATAATCATTATCTTAATGCTCAAAGTAATGAAATAATTGAAATGAGAAAATGAAAGACTAAGAAAAAGAACACACCATCCACACAAATTAACACAAGATGTATTATGAGAAACCGATATAGGAGAAAACCTAGCTAGAATGTGAGGCCTACGCTTTTCTCACTTTTCTTCAGTTATGGAATGCAAGTATAAAGAAAGGGACACTCACTATGGGGTTGCTTTTGACATTGTGGTCTGAACGACTACTACAAAATCTCCTACCTCCTTTGTTATTCTCTCCAAAAACCACTTTTAGATGCTCTACTCAACTATGAAACAATTACAATGCTAAATAATGGAACCCCTTCTCTTCCCAGAGGCCCAATATTTAACATGGCTCAATAGCTATCTAGGGTTAGGGTTTTTGCATCCTCAACCCTTAAATAGTGATAAGGTTTTGAACTTTCTAGAATCTTCTTGAAATTCCACATGTGGACAACCCCACATGTGTGAGTAATGGGGTATGACATGTCATCTACTCATACCATGGTGGTCAACAAGGTAGGTCAACTTGTGGGAGGCATAATTTCCGCATATGAGCTTCAATTAAGGTGATTTTTGCAATGTTGGAAAGGTATTGATGTGTAGAATAGCGCCAAGGGGTTGTGAGCCAAGCTTTCAATTTTTTGACCCAAAAAATGCCATTTGATGCCTCAAAATGGATCCAGAAGGTTTTGAACCCCAAATCTCCAAATTGAGACCTGCCACTAAAATGGGCCCTACAAGTCAATTCCTACAATTTTTCCACCCAGAAAGTACTAATATACATGAAAAATTATATGATGATCGATTTTATATCAATTAACTTGCAAACCACACTCACTATAGAAGGGAAAGATAAAGAATGGGAGGATAGAGTACACACTCAATGATTCTATGAGATAAACGTAGAATTTTAATGCAAGCATTGAATTAAATGATACATAAATTTCATGCATAGACTTCAAGGGAAGAAAACCTTGAATTCAATCAAGTAAGACATAATATGATGACCAAAAGCTACAAAAATGTGTAAAAGAATATAAAGGTGAAATCAACATAATAAATACATTGCAATATCGGCTAACAAGATTGAAAAAAAGATCAATATACATATTTCCTATAGTAGGAAGTCTAAGGGGCAGTGCAAGAGATGAAGCAATCCCATTAAGATTGAGAGCAACAATAGAAATTATTCACTTGGAAGGGGAAATGGAAATGAAAAAAGACATAAAAAAAACATGCACCACAAATGGACAACAATGATTATAGAACTCTACAATGTATATAGGAATTCAAATATAGAAAGCACAAGCAACAAAATATAGCAACAAAAATGAGAGATACAAGAATGGATCTAGAAAATGGTACGTACAAGTTATCAGAGTTGAGTAGGAATATGGCATAGTTCAAACATGAGTACTATAAGGAAGAAGCATTCGATCAAGATAGAACAAGAATAGAGGTAAGGATCACAAAAGTGGCCAAACTGTAGGAACACTTACATCAAGAACCATTGTTGAATGAAAATTAAGAAATTTCACCTCAACCTTGAGGTTCCCTGAATCTCTAGATAATTTTTTCCAAGTATGCAAGCAACTTGGAGAACAGACCCTCAATCAAGCAAATTAGAGAAGAAATCGAAGCGAGATGCATACAAGTACAATGATATTGGAAAAATCAAACAACACCTAGATCATCGAGTGAACAAGCCACAAAACACATGATACAAATACCTAGTGACAATGAGGAAATAAACTTGGAATACATCATAGAGCTAGAGGAAGAAGAATGTGAATCATAGGAAACCCAGTTAGATGCAGACACATGGCAAGCTTGCTCCTAGAATTAATACAGTCTAAGCCGAGATAAAGCACAAAAAAGTAGCTAGTTTTCTATCAAGTGTTGCACAGTCGAATAGTGTTTGAGTAGAAACCCCTAGTTGGGAACAAAGAGACCTTTTTTCATACAAGGTAAGCACAAAAAAAGGGGCTTGGTCATCAAGTTGACCCAAGAAATCCCATAAAATGTATACATAAGTTAGGGTTAGATAGTAAAAGAGAGAGGGGAGATGCTATGTTTGTTCTTTTAATGTGTTTAAAGGGATATCTATTTTATGCTATTGGAAGAAACAATAATTATCGCAATAAAGGTTGAATGAAATATAGTGGATTGAATTGAAATAAGTTTTTACTATCATTGAGTGGGATTTTTCTTCATTTTGGAGGTTTTTCCCACCATAAATTATGGTGTTATTTATTAGAGTGTGTTTTTTTATGTGTATATGATTTCTAATTATAAGATTATATGGAATTTATGATGTTATAGGAATGAATAAATTGTGTTGTGTATGGGATGTTCATTTTATTGTAAATTGAAGACTATGATTAATTTAGTAGCCAATGCTTGCAAGGGTGTAAATTGACTCATAAGGATGTAGACAGATTCACAAGTGTCGTATAAATGAAAGGAAATATATAAAAGAGATCTCAAGTTCGATTTTTAAGATTTTTATGTTTGTTCACTTTTATACAAGTTATAAGAGTTGATAGTTGAAATTTCTGCAGAAAACAGTTGTATTAGAAATATATAAAACTTAATGCACTCTAGCACATGCATGATGAGATGAACATCCTTCTAAACTTCTTACCATTGAGATGTCTAACTCTCACAATCTCACTTTGTCTGTTACATATCCATGAAAATTCAAAATCTCACTTTGTCTGTTACATATCCATGAAAATTCAAAAGGGCATTCGCCATCAATAATGAAAGTATGGATAAATACGGTGGAAAGTCGACTCAACGGATAATTATCAGAACCGTGGTTATGTGAAGCTGCCGAGACTGATCTTCAGAAGAACCTTGACGGGTCTATGATCCGAGGCCTTTACTGTTTCAATCGATTCATAATCCTGCACATGGGCTTTGATGTTTGTGGCCGATCTACTTACTCTGTACAGGATTCTGTCCGTCCAGGAAGGGACTCTTTCCTGTAACATTAATACCGCTCCAAGCTGAAAACTACTACCGAAAGAAAATGGCAGTTGTGGCGATCGAGGAGAATGTGGGGATTAAGAAGAGGTCCCTTCCTGTAACATTAATACCGCTCCAAGCTGAAAACTACTACCGAAAGAAAATGGCAGTTGTGGCGATCGAGGAGAATGTGGGGATTAAGAAGAGATTACCTCAGCACTTGTGTCATAATCCTCCTTTTCGATATCATACTTGTAGGTGGGTTTGAAAGACAAACCATGGAATATCTCCCCTCTCTCTGCTTCTCTTGAAAGCTGGTCTTCGGCTCTCAATAGCTATTGGATATATATACATTACAGCATGCAGGCAGTCAGTCTCTAGTATTATAAGAAGTCAAGCGATCGAATCCTACTCCGATTATTGGGAATCAAAATTACCTTGAGGAGATTTTGATGGATGAGCAGGCTCACGGACTTTCTGCTTCCTTCAATTCTATAGTTGAGATCTTCCAGCCAGACCACCAAATCAGATTGCTCAATAGAAGCGGAATTCAGGGAAGAGGCTGGACGATCCATCGATTGGTTCAGACTTCGGCGAAACCTGGAAGTAGTCTTGGGTTTGTTGAAAATGGTCCGGCAAATCAGCTGATACTGAACATTGCGCTTCAGTACGTTATTCTCATGAGCTGCACCCAAAGAAACAACTCGATTACTTCAAAATAATTTTAGCTTTTCGATTAGGACGATACTTTTAGCTTTTAGATAAGTATATTGATTGCTGTTTCAAATATGTATTTATACAACATTTTTTTATTCCTTTAACTGTGTATTTTTTTATTCCTTTAACTGTGTAGAATATATATTTTTTTTAATTCTTATTTTTATGTTTTTATGTTGAAAGGTGATCATTAACTTCCTAGCTATTGTAAAGACTTAAAAATTACTTTGATAGCTAACTGATTGCCACTTAAGTGATTAACAGAAATTAAAATATTAACACCAGATAAATGAAACAACCATTTATTTATTAATTAATAATAAAATTTAATAAATTCTTTACCAGCCAATACCTTTCGACGTTGTCCAGCTGCTATATTAGCGGCTGTGCTAGTTTAATTTATTTCATCTTTTCTTATGTAATGGATGGATTGGTATAGAATATATTTTTCTTCTAAATTGATTAGGTTAGAATATATTTCTAGATAAATTAGGGTAGATGGTTTTAAGAAGTCCAGTATCTCTAATTTCCAACTGACACTCCACCCATTATAAGAGAACTAAAAAACTCATATATAAAAAACCAGTGCCCAGGTTTTGTATTTAAATTATCTTCATTACCAAATTATTATATTATACAATTATCATCTCTTTATTATTAACATTAATTTCACTTCATCTCTACTTTATTAACATTAATAATATAGAGATGATAATTGTATAATATAATAATCTGATAATGAAGATAATTTAAATACAATATCTTGTCACTAGTTTCCTACACATGAGTGTCTGTTGTCCTTGTTGTCCTTAATGATGAGTGAAGTGTCTATTCCAAATGTTGGACTTTTAAAAACTATATACAGAGTGTTTATCCAAAAATATATTCTACACTAATCAATCCATTACAGAAGAAAAAATAAGATAGATTAAAAAATGAAGAATTAAAGAAGAAAATTTGTTTTATGAATTATTAGTCATTCAAAACTTTCTACCAGAAAATAATAAAAAAAATGTGACAAGAATTTAATGAGAAAATGAGATTTGATTAATCAAATAATCCAATAACATTAATTAAATAATCAAACATTTACTCTATCAATTCAGGTTAAATTCAACTAAATGATCAAACATTTACTCTATCAATTCAGGTTAAATTCTAATCACTAAGGAAAAACAAAAAAATAAAAAATATAAACAGAAAATAATACCTATACTTTCTTTACAAATAAAATGAAAATAAAAACAACCAATATATAATAATACATAGTCCTATGTATTAAAATGCAAAACAAAAACCCTCAATTCAACATAAAAATTTACAGTGTTGGTTAAAGTTTACAAATTCTTTTTTATACAATTATATTAAGAAAGTTAAAAAAAAATTAAAATCTACGTGAAATCGAGAATACATTTAAAATGATTTAAAAAATAAAAAATAAAAAAATTTACAATAAAATTGCAAACGAAAATTTTTACAACTCTTCACTTCAATTTTTTTATAAAAATTGTGAAATACCTAATTAAAAATATTTTATTCAATTCCACTTCTTTATTTTAATAGTAAGTTACCACTGAAATCTTAACAGTAAAATAACAGATAAAAGGGTATTACTTGCCAGAGAAATGGCAAGCAATGAAAAGCCTCTGTATATACAAGGCTATTGCTACAGCACCCTTCCGTCGCTTGAGAACGTGTCGTCTCACGATACTTCCTAGGCCTCCCAAGCCAACTTTATCCACTTTTACGCCTGCAGCAGCTTCAGCTTATAAACCCATTAATCAAATTCACATGCAATATTAATATTCCCTGAGCCTTAGCTGGGCATAAGAATCACCTTTTATGAAAGGCTTGAAACTGTTCCTTGCAAACATCAATAGTTGCAGAGAAAGCATGACAGAAATAGCAACCAAGCTGCATTCAAATTAAATCAAACTATTTTCAGAAGATTCAGCCATTCATATCAATATCAAAATAGAATAGAATAAAATAAGAGATTCAAGAAGTACCAAAAAATGATTGAAATCTTCATACTAAAATTGAGTTTACTAGAATTCAAATCTTAATAATGAATTAAACGCTTTTGCTTTTGTCTCACTGAATTCATGGTTCATAAATAAAATAATGTAGGACAAGCTTTCTCAAGTTTTGTAATTCACCGACCTATAATTTTGTCCCAAAGCATTCAGAATCACAGAACGAGTATCACAGTTGGGAACTTCTTGCAATCCTATAACGTAAAAATCGAAGCTTTCTCCATTTCTACCCAGAAGCTGATGGAGTTCATCACAGGCGAGCTGTAATTATTGCACAGAGATCCATCAGCGATGTAGTTCATTAAATAAAATTACTGGTTTTTCCTTGAATGAATGGATTGCAGTATGAATACGAAGAGTTTCAAAAACCATGATTGTATATCTTCATATGGATTAAATTTCATTCTGTGTACCTTGCCATTCATATTCCAAGTCACAATGTGCATGCACAGATCATTGTGATCAGCAGTCCAAGTGAACCTACTGGGTCTCCTTTCGATCCTTCGGATTTCCCGAGTACATGTTTTCTCCTTTTCGTTCAAATTTCTTCCCAAAAATCTGTGTATATCGTTCATTTTCAGCTCATAAAAAGCAACCAAAACATAGCCGCTAAACCCATCTATTTTCGACGTCTCCTCCTCAACTCCTCGACCCAGCTCAGCCCCACAGCCATGTCTCGGTTTCGAAACGCCGCAAGGCTTTTCCACAGAAGTGTGTGGATTTTCGTAGGGCTGTTTCCCGGGCGAAACAGTCGATCTTACCTCCTTACTCTTCGCCCTCCTTTTCGAAACGCGCTTCTCCCCAATTGGATCAGGTTTGGCACGCCTGTGCACAGTATTACTGCTCGAGTTTCCCATCATGGATCATAGGACCTGAAATCATAGGACCTGAATTGCTTTGTATTAGTTTTGAGTTTATACAGTTAAGATGTTTGGAAGTCATGTTGTTGAGTAAATTAGTCTAGATAAATATTTTGAAAATGAGATTTAATATAGGTATAGGCTGGACAATTTAAGAGAAAGTGTTCTTCATCTTCAACCTTCTTAGTGTCATAAAGGTGACACACTCTTTCATCCCATGGTGTTTTTGGAATTGACCAACTCTCAGTTTCACTATGGAGCTAGTGAGAATTTGTTCTTATATTAGCAATGCTTATTTTTTTCTTTACACTTACCAAAACAGATAGATAATTTTGATCTTCTAGATTAGGGTTGATTACATCTTTATAATACCTTAATTTTCTTTTTTTTTATAACTCTTTATCACACCACATTTTCTCTTTAAATTTATATTTTCTCTTTAAATTTATATAACCAGATTCCAAAAAAACTATTTAATAGAATAATTAAACAATTTCTTTTTACATATATGAGATTTTGTCCATATTGCAGTTTATCGTTTGGCTCCTGGCTTTAACCCGTTATTGTTGTTTACACGACGATATTGATAAAAACGTTGTTGTTGGCACTACGATATTAATAAAAATAAAACAAATTTAGTTTTATAAAACCTATAAAATCTTTAAAAATTTTCATTTGAAAAATGCATGAAATATAGTAGATATACATAAGTATTTTCTATATGTAAAACAAAATTAAATTTTTCATACATTCCTATTTCAACAAGGTTAAGATCTTTGGAAACTTAAATTCTACCTTTTTGGCTTTGATCTCAAAGGAAAATAACTCGATATCTTTCAATGACTACCGCTCAATCTTTCTTTGCAACCTTATTTATAAGGTAATTTCAAAAGTTCTTTCTAATAGAATTAAACCGATATTAGAAAGATGTCTATTTGCTGAACAATTGGGGTTTCTGAAGGGCAGAAGAATCCAGGATGCTATTGGCATGGTCCATAAAGCCTTCACAACATTAAAAAGAAAAATATTAAGTTTCTGGTTTTGAAGCTAGATCTCAAAAAAGCCTTTGACAACATTCACTGGGAGTACTTGAGGCTGATCTTACTTACAGTGGGCTTTGGAGTCAAGGTAACTGATTGGGTTATGTCCTGTGTATCTAGCGCAAATTTTGCAGTGTTGATAAATGGAGAGGCGACAAAGTTTTTCAAGAATGAGAGGGGGCTCTGCCAGGGATGCCCACTCTCACCTTACCTGTTTATCATGATAATGGAAGGTCTCAGCCTGCTGCTATCTAAAAGCATCTCTAAACATCATATCTCGGGATAATGGTTTTTAAGTTTATAAATATTGTTCATCTAATGTTTGTTGATGATGTTCTCTTAATGTCAAAGGATGATCTTACGGAGTGGATAGTGATCCTGGACTTGCTTCAGGCATTATGTTCTGCTTCGGGTCTTTGTATTGACTTTACAAAATGCACAACGCATTATTGGGGGCTTAATGAAGCCGATCTCTGTTCTCTAAAAGCCTCCATCCCCTTTTCCTTCATTGATTTGAGTCAAGGTTTCAGGTACCTTGGCTATCACCTAAAACCTGGTGCAACAAAATCCAAAGATTGGTGCTCGCTGGTGGCAAAATTCGAAAGGAAAATCGGTTTTTGGTGTAACAAGTGGTTGTCTCTGGGAGGGCGTTACGTCCTAGTTAAATTAGTGTTAGAAAGCCTCTCCGTCTTCTGGATGTCGTTGGACCGGATTCCCTGCATAGGCTTTCTTTCAATTTCCTGTGGAGTGGGCAAATCGTTAATCACCGTTTCCACCTGTGTAGTTGGGATATTTTGTGAAGACCCTTAAGGGCAGGGGGTTGGGGGCTCAAAAATCTCACCCTCTTAAACACAACTCTTTTGGCATGCTCTTTATGGAGAGTGCTTATGCATGACAACATTTGGCATCGCATTGTTGTTGAAAAATATCTGGGGAACCTGCCACTTCCCGAATGGATTCAAAAGCCTTCTCATCTTCAACAGTGAACATCCTCTATCTGGAAGGGTTTGACTTTTTCTTTTCTGGTGATCCTTTATTGGCTTAGATGGAGGCCTGGTTCGGGTTCTGCTATTTCGATTGGAAGGGACAAGATCCTTGGGTTGGAGGATCGCTCGATCCTCTCAACATCACTACGATCTCACCTATCTTCTTTTAATATTTTGTGGCTGGCTCAAGTGAGAGATCCGATGCATGTCTTCCTCTACCGGATAAGTGGCTGAGCAGCGATTGTTTAAATTTGAGCGGTGAGGCTGCCACCGAATGGGACACCTATTCATTTGCACTTAGGAGTGCTAGAATCTCTCTCATTTTCGAGCCGGATTCACTTCTTTGGGCTGGAGGAGACGCATCGGGGGTCTTATCAGTTAAAAATATTTAAATTGCCCTGCTTCATCCGCTGGAATTTTTCATTGACAACTCCTGGATTCAAAGACTGTGGAAGTGGCCGATTCCACTCAAAATTAAACTATTCATTTGGCTTTCTGCAAAAGGAAAAGTCCTCACCTGGGAGATGCTCCGGAAGAAAGGTTGGGAAGGCCCAGGGGTTTGTAAACTCTGTAACTGCTCCTCTGAAGACATCCATCATATCTTAATCCATTGCAATTTCACGAGGGCTGTTTGGCGACGCCCGATTATCCATTTTTCTCTTAATTTATAGTGGAACGACTCCACTGTCTCGGACTGTTTCAATGTGTGGTCTTCAGAGAAATATGCCCCTGTTAGTTTGGCTACTCATGTCTGCTGGCAATTATGGATTGAAAGAAACAAGGTGATCTTTGATGATCGTTCCCCCTCCCTTCTCTCCATTGTTCACAGGATCTTGGTTTCATTCTCCTGGGAACCGTCCTCTATTAAAGTCTTCCCAATCAAAGTTTGTGAGATTACCCAGGTTGAGGGTTACACTTTAGCTTTCTTTGATGGTGCAGCGCAGTCAAATGGTTTATGTTTCGGAGCTGGAGGCATCTTCAAGACACATTCGTCGAGGATCACCAAGTGGTTCATTAACTGCGGAGCGGGATCAAATACTAAAGATGAACTTTTGGGTTTATGGGCGACTCTCACTCTAGCAACTTTCTGGTCGATCAACCAATTACAAATCCTTGGTGATTCGAGAGTTATTATTGACTGGATTAACCTTAAAAGCAACCTCCATGCAGTTAATATTGAGTGCTAGAAACAAAAAATGATGGAGTTGGCTAAAAATTTCAAAGATATCAGTTTCCAACATATTTATAGGGACCACAATAAAGAGGTTGACACCTTCTCAAAGAGGGCACTTAATGAAGTTGAAGAAAGGCTATCGGTTTACCATTGGGACAATGGGAAAGAAAGCCCTATCTCCTTTATTAGTATCTTTGAAATGTGAAGGACATGATCTAAATAGTGGATTGATTGCAGTTTTGCAAGCACTTAGCATAGATTTTTTGCCTTTCTCCTTTCAAGCAACTCTATCATTGTCTTGACTAGTTTTTATGAAGCACTGTTGTATCCTCCCTATCTCTTCCATGCTCATGGACTGTTATTACTTTTTCCCTCTCACAGATCTTGCATCAGCGTATTGTAAAGGAATTTATACACTATATAAATTTGAGATAATTTTTTCTTGGAAAAAAAGGAAGGTTACGACGTGGTAGTAGATACATATCGAAGCAGGTTAAGAAAGGTGCACTGTTATCATCTTAGTTATAGTCAAAATATTCTAAGACATTTTTATATTGTTAAATTAGTAAAAAATATTACTATAGAATTAAATCTGAATATTTTACAACTGGTTATTTTTTCCATTTGATATTGTCAGAATCTTGACCGCCTACTTTTTACTATACAATTAAATCTGAATATTTTACAACCGGTTATTTTTTCCATTTGATATTGTTAGAATCTTGACCACCTACTAATTGTAATATAACATTTATTTAAGATTGACCACCTTTTTTAACCCTGTCTCACCAAGTGTGCTATTCTATGAGGCTTAACATTGACCACCTACTAATTGTAATTGACCCAAAACATATATGTTAATTAACCTAAAGTTTCAACAAAATTAAATTTTACAATATAAAATGAAATGCATAATTTTCATGGGAGAACATTATTATAACTACCTAATGATGGAAAAGTATATTGTAATGGGTTGGGAGTGAAACACAATTTTAGGACTTCTAATTAGTTTTAAAATTTATATAAAGATTTCTAGAGTGTATAAATTTTTTATTATATATATATATATATATAATTAGAAAATTATAATTTTTTTATTAGTTAGTTAATTGTATTGATGTAATTATTTTTATCTAGTTTTTACAATTATTGTGAAATTAAATATTTAATTAAAAAATAAAATAAAATCAAAATTTATTAAAAAAACTACCATGGCATTAATAATGAAAGTAGCCATTACCTGTAGGAATTTAATAGGATATATCGCTTGAAGATAACCTTTATGGTAAAACTGGAATTGCAAAGCCACCCTTTATACACAGGATGTGTGGGTAAATCTGTTTCGAAGTAGCATCTAGTGCATTAATAGTTTGAGAAATATATCTTCTCGAAGGTTATTGCAAAAATAAATTTTGGTGCCAAAAATTAAAGAGCCCATTCAATATCTTCAGAATATTTATAATTGTATTGCAATATATTTGTATGACAAGTGTCACTCTTAAAAAATTAAGAATTAGATATATATGAGATTAAAAGAAAACAGGAGCGGAAACCAATCAACTACCCTTATCATTTTCACGAAGTAGTTACGGAAATAAGTTACCGTAACTATCATTGTAAAGAAGCACAATTGGTGAGATATGCGCACACTCCTTCGGTACGAGGTCACGAGTTAAAGCCTTGTGTCCCTGGGGTTACGGTTTAGCATCCTTACCATCCACAAAACGTGGGAAAGTATTGGTGAGTTTCCCCTGCCTATTTTCCCTAGTGAAAAAAACCTATCATTGTAAATAATACAAAAGAGCAGATCTTGGAAGTTAAGTGGATCGGCCTCTTGGGGAAGGAACAAAAGTGATATACATTATCACATAATGATGCATTTATCTTTGATTTAGCGATCACAATAATTTTTATATCAAAGATTATGTTGAAACATTCTGGTGGGCACCTCACTAGACATGTGTCTTTGATATTCATTGTTTAGATTCCTTTAAATTATATTTAGATAGCTATACCATGTATATAATTTGATAGCGCTTGATATTAATGGATTATCAACTTCCATTAGTATCATGACTCATTTTGTTTTACTTAAATATTACATGATAGTATTTAAAGTAATATTCTTTATTTCTTCCATCATCTATAACTTAAGAAAATATGGATTATAGTGCTCTCTCATTATTTGTGTAATTTGTCATTCAGTTGTTTATTCACGTTTACATGATATTTCCCTTTAGAACTTTATTTTATTATCTATTGTGTATAAGCGTTATTGAATATCATTTGATTGAGGGTTACCCCCTTTGGATTTTGTATTTTTCCAAGCAATCCCAAAGAGAGAAGAGGTTTCTAAAGGCCTCTTTAGATGCCTTGACATTGTTCCCTAGCCGGGGGAGATTTTGAGGAACAACACCTCCTTTGTGACCCCATTCTCTCAAATATGCCACCCTGCAACAGTTACAAGAATCAAAGCAAGAAATTTAAACAAAAATGCATAAAATCAATTCCATTCATGATACAAAAAAATTCATCAATGAATGATCTCACCATGAATAACTTAGGCAACGACAGAGAGTCAATAGTAGGTGGAGCACTTGGCTATACAAGTTCTAAGGAAACATTTATTGTGGCATGGACTATGTTATCTCCATTAGATGATGGATGGGGAGATGCCTGAGAGTGTAGTGGTGCAGCCTCATGGATGAAATGGAATACAAGTGGTGGGTGGCATATAAGTGCAACCACTATGGATGGATGGGATGGAAAAGGTGGTGTGGGTGGGAGGATAAAAACCCTCGTGGGTTGTGTGAATGATGGTAATACCCTTGGTGTAGAAAGTGGTATCTCAAGTTCCGGGGTAGGGTAGCTAAGGACTAGACTTCCTGTATCTAGGGACAAATGATGGGGTGAATTTCAATAGTGGTGGTGAATGGAATTGTGGTGGTATGGGCTACTTGATAGTGAATGAACCAACCTAGATACAGATTTATAATATTTTTATTAGTACAAAAGATTGAAATTCAAATAAACAATATAAAAAATGTCGCATTAAAAAAAAACAAAAAAAAACTAATTAGACATATAACCAGATTAAAGTGGAAATTTTAATTCACTAAGGTTATTTTTATAAAATTTCAATTCACTAAGGTTCTTTTTATAAAATTTTAATTCACTAAGTTTCTTTTTATAAAATTTCAATTCACTAAGGTTATTTTATAAAATTTCAATTCACTAAGCTTCTTTTTATAAAATTTCAATTCACTAAAGGTTCTTTTTATAAGTAATTAGAAAATTCAAGCATTAATAATTAAAGTGGGAATTTTAATAAAGGTTTAATTAATAAAAGAGGTATTTGTTTTTTTTTTTGTCTAAACCTGCTAATTCTGAACTTAGTTATAAAAAGGGGAAACTTAAAGAAAAGGGGGAAACCTAAGAAAAAGGGGAAACTTAACGAAAAGGGAAAACTTAAAGAAAAGAAGAAATTTAAATAAAAAGGAGAATGTCTGACTTAGTAAGGAATCTAGCCTTTGGAACTTTCTATTTATGAACTCAACTAGGAATTAAGTAAGGCGTAAGCCATTTAAGAATTGTAAGGGAATAATGGGACATCGAGGAGCGTTTTTAGGAACTCTTTTAGGTGGGTGAGGGAAATACGCAAATTTAATTAATTAATAAATTGATTTTCTGGTCAACTAGGGGATCAGATGACATGTGTACATGGGAGGTTTTTCCTAATTAAATTAATGAAAAAGGAATCTAATGAGATAATTGGGAAATTAATTACTTGAAAACTCTATAAAAAGGATGGCAGAGGAGGAGTATGAATCACATCTGGTTTGCGTAACGTCATGCTACTGAATTTTATCTTGACTGAGTTTCTTTGTGGGAGTTGGGATACCCAACTCGGGTAACGAGTGGTAGCTCGACCTTGCGAGGCAAGTTGGGTGATAGCATTTTTTGGCATTGGGTGTGTGGCCCCTTTGCGGCTTAGGGGGCTCAGGGGGAAGAAGAGTACCCCTAGCATTGGCTGGGAGGTATTGATGAGGTCTCATCAGTCGACAAGTGGGATCTAGATTGAGTGAATGCACAGGCGGAAATCTTTGCCTCGTCGTCATCGGTAAAGGTACGCCTGTTAAAGTTGTTACTTGCAATAAAATTTAAATTTACGCTTCTTTATTTTACTGTATTCGGATGACGATTTCATTTCCGTGAGCTTTCCTTGCACATGTATTTCTACGGTAATTGTAATCTCCTTGTCGCTGGATTCATCCTATAAGAATCTTGCTATCCACAATATCTTTTATTTTTGAGTTATTGTCTAATTACACATGGCCAGAATGAGCCCTGGACTCAAACCTTGCCTGCACTTTTGTATGTCCTGCCTTCATTTTCCTCATTCCTTGATTGCGCTTTTATATTTTGTTTCTCCATAGAGAAGATCCGAATGTAGATTTGCATTTTTATCTTCTATTCCTTTATCCTTTAAGTTATTAGTCCATGCCCGAGTAGTCGGCCAGGAGCCGAATCGTCTGTCTTTCACTTTGGTGTTAAAGATTTAGATTCAAATGCCCTGCTTTATCTGCATTTGGGGAAGCCAAGGGCTTCGTTCCCCTCTCTTTACCCAACAAGCTAGTCCTTTATCTCTGCGCCTTGGTGTTTTTTTTTAACTATGCATCTTGGATCCTTCGTATCTTTGCACCATAACTCTTAACGAGTAAACCTTCCATGTCTTGCAACGCTAACCACTTAGTGCCCATAATCGAGACCATGTGTTGTGCATTCAAACCCTATCCCAAACCCTAAGATACTTCAACTAAATACTCATCCATCTCAAGGATAAAATGTAACAGTTAACAGTTATCGATGTCACACAAGGTTCTCACCTTGTCTCTCATGTGGCAAGGAAATGGTTCTTTGTTCATTATTTTACTATGGTATTGATATGATAACAAAATGGTTCATAGTTATTTTCCTTTAAATTGTCTTCTGTTTGAATTGTGAATTATATGATGCGTATACAGTCCATCTTATGTAGTTATTTATAAGGACGAATCTCCACCCTTTCTTCCACTATTGTATTTTTCATAATTCTGTTTGTCTGCGGTTAGGTTTCCCAGATTATCTCCCATATACCGTGTCGCTTATTTTATTTTAAAACCAACATAAAAACACTGCCGATGTTTGTGAGAGTATCTTCCCATTGCTCCACTGCCCTCTCTATCATAATTCCCTGTTGTCTGCGGTTACGTTTTCCAGCGAATCTACTTGGCATCCTTCCATGATTTTCATAGCTACGATTAACTATTGTATCTCACATATACTATCAAATGAATATTTGTAAATGAAGAAAACATTGTCCGAGTTAAAAAGTTTCACGATGACATACATAAAAACTTGTTAAGAACAAGCTTTTGTCCCTTCCTCAACTGCCCTAGTTTCAAGAATTATCTTTGTCTGCAGTTAGGTTTAGCCATGTGATCAATGAGGACTGTGTACCTCAATATTCTATTTCCACAATGGCAGTGGCGATTTTTCTGGGGTTGGGACTTATTACTGACAGTGGGAAATTTGATTTTTACCCAATCCGTGGAAGCTGAGCGATTGGGATTAAAACTTACGTGTTAAAGCCTTATGCAAGTCCAGTCTTCTCGACGAGTTACTACTACTGTCAGCTGTGCTTTCATTAAGTATTATATTGAAATCCTAAGTTGGGAAAGTGGTCGCGTCTTTGGTTTCTATTTTTCCCCCTTTCTCTTTCGCTCGATAGTCATCCATTTCAGTGTAACAACGTTTGTTACGAGAGTGAGTGGTTTTCCAGGTGAATTCTCCTTTATGGAAGCCATTGTCACAACGATTTAATTATTCACAGCTGCATAATTATTTAATTTTCTACGCAGACACTTTTATTGCTTTCTGAATTTTAAATTATAAACTAAACATATTTATTTACTATCCTTATCTCTAGTGTGTCATTAACACAATGAATTCTATCTTTATTACACAGAGATATATATTACATCTTCAATTCGTCAATAACCTTTTTTGTCCTTTAATAAATATGCAAAAGTTTATTGAGTTATTATTGTTCTATTGTCTACGCAATTGATTTAAGAATTTTAGGAATTCTACAAAATTTTATTTTGGGTTATTATTGTTTTATTTTTTGCACAATTGATTTAGGAATTTTAGGATTTCTGTGAAAGTTTATTTGAGTTATTATTGTTTATTTGTCTAGAAAATTGATTTAAGAACCTTAGGAATTATACAAAGGTATACATCAATTAATATTGTTTTATTTTTCTACAAGATCAATTCTAGGAAAAACTTTTCTATAGAATCATTTCAACGAATCTAGATGTTTATAGGTATGTGATACAATGGGAGAATCTAACATAAACAATGTGTTTTAATAAATACATACACTTTGTTAGGTTTAGTACTAGGAATGCAAATTGATCTTCAGGTAGTGATTCGATAAAGTAGGGTTTCAATAAATAGTTCTTGAAGTTTTCCAATATTTTATAAGATTTCATAAATGGAACTACAATATCTTAGATGTTATTCAATTCCATATTATGTTACTATCAATGAACATGTTATTTGGTATTTAGGACCACTGACAGTTTAAGTTGGTACCCTGATGCATTGGTCGTCGTTAAAGGGTTAGATGTCGATTCTTCTTAGGATTCTTGTGCGCTCCTCACACCATGTCAACCTGAATCTTTAAGTTGGGATCATTGTGCACGTTGATCGATAAGGCATATGAAACCTGGCTTAGGGTCATGCGCCTTCCGATGTGGATGTTGTTGTTTTTTATTTTGACATTGTACTTGATTGTAACCCTCGTTCATTGGGAGGGTTCTAGCCACTTATCGTGGAAGTTGTTGTGTTGGATTGATTGATGTTGCTTATGTGTCCTGGAGGTCCTAACCTTGTAAAGTAGGACGTGCAGGTAGTCGTTTTTATTTGGTCTGATTGATTTTGTATGTTGCATCCAACTGTGTGAGGTGCTAGTATGCTAGGTTGTTTTGTGGTCGGTTTCTTGTATTGTGTGCATTGTGTTTATAGTCAAGTTGCATTGATTGATTGTGGCCATTGTTACCTTCCTATTAAAAAAAAAATGCACTTTTTATGTGACGCATGTTGTTGTAACGAGCGGGGTCCTTACATATGGTATTAGAGTGGGTTCGATCCACGACTTGGGATCACTACGGCTTCAATTGATTGATATTTGATTATAATATTGTTAATTAAGTTGACGTGTATTCGTGCAGGTAATCATGGGTAGAGGACGCTATGGAGGCAGACGAAGGGGTGCTAGGGGAGGAGGCACGACGCACCCAGTAGCATCCACGCCTGAGGGGTCTAACCCCCATGGAGACGAATAGGTTGTTGGGCATGAAAATATAGTTGTGGGTAATGTGGTTGGGCTGATGAGGTCCTTTCAGTGAATTTTTGAGGCATTGATCAACCGTTTGGATAGAGATGAGGCCAGGAAGCCGACACCCCCCGAGGGTCCACCATGTGCTCTAGTCGATACTGGTAACATTCACCGAGAACTCGAGAAGGTCAAGTTTCCCGAGGTCTTTGGTGCCCCCGACGACACAGTCGCCGAGGCATGGTTGGAGAATATGGTGATGTGCTTTGTACTTAGCAACTATAAATCCAACATGAAGGTCCGCATGACGGTCTTTCAGCTGAAGGGGAGCACTCTTCTATGGTGGAAGATGCTCCTGCTGCAATTGAACTTGGCAGTCGAAGCCATGTCATGGGAACTGTTCGAGGAACAGTTCCGGGAGAGGTATTTGTCTGAGGAATTCATTGAGCATCATCTCAGTGAGTTAAACTCCTTGTGACAGGGTGACCGTACGGTGCCCTAGTATGAGGCTCGTTTCACAGAGCTTCTTTGGTATGCTCCTGACATGAATACCGAGAAACTTAAGGTCAACAAGTTTGTGTGTGACCTTATTGTCATCATTCATGCAAAGGTTAGGATTCTGATGCCTCAAACCTTGCATGATGTTGTCCAGAAGGCCCTCATAGTAGAGAAGGATCTCATCAGTGGAGGTCAGAGTAGGACTCCAACGAGACTAGCGGGACAAGCGTCATCAGGTACGCAACAACATCAGAAACCGGCTAGACATTCACCAGGATTTAGAGGCACTCAGAGAGGATCCACATACACTACTCCATGATGACCGACGCCTCAACCTCAGACTCATTACAGAGGACCACAACACCAGCAACAACGTCGACTGCAATAACAATAGTTTAGGCCTGTTCAACATAACAAACCAGGGTTCCAGGCCGGTGGGCCATCAGCATCTACTTCAGGTACCAGGAGTAATGGATCGAAGAAAGGGTGCTAGACATGTGGAGAGCCACATTACCAGTGTGACTTCCTAGTGGAGAGGACCAGAGCATTTGGATCAGTTGGACCCACTACTGTGGGATATTTGGGCAAGGCCCATCAGATTCATGCCGCGGTGAATAACCGCCAGGAAGAGCACCAATCGACTGTGCTTGAGATGTCAGGTATCGTTGCTGACCAGACCCTTAGTATTTTGATAAACCCAGGTGCTACAAAGAGTTTTATTTCTGGTGCAACACTAAAAAGAATTAAGGTAAAGGCAACCGAACATGATGAGTTTATCTTTGTAGAAATGGCTTCGTGAGCCAAACAAAAGGTTGGAGGGAAGGTTACAGGTTGTAGCCTTAACCTGAGAGAGTTTGTCACAAGGGCCAACCTGTACGTCATGATCTTAGGATCTTATGATGTCGTGATCAATATGGATTGGTTGAAAAAATTGCATGAGGCGATGCTCAACTATAAGAAAAAATGTTTGAGTTTGATCGATGACGAGGGACATAGACTCGTGATTGTAGGTCAAAACCAGAGAGTCTCCCTGAGGTTCATATCTTCCTTACAGCTCAGGAAGAGAATGCGCAAGGGATGTAATATTTATGCAATCCTTGCGTTAAATGAGAAGGGAGTAGTGGAAGGTCTAGAAAACCTTCCGGTGGTGCGAGAGTTCGTAGACATCTTCCCTGAGGAGTTACTTCAGATGTTACCAGAGACAGAATTGGAATTTACCATCGACCTAAAACTGGGAACTGAACCGATAGAAAGAATGACTTATTGGATGTCGACCCCGGAGTTACAGGAGTTGAAAATGCAACTGAAGGAGTTGTTGGACCTAGGACTTATATGTCCAAGTGTGACACCGTGGGGTGCGCCTGTTATCTTGATACAGAAGTAGGATGGGTCGTGGAGACTCTGCATTGACTATCATCAATTGAACAAAGCAACGATCAAGAATCAGTGTCTGTTTCCAAGAATTGATGATCTGTTTGATCAGATGAAGGGTTCGATGGTGTTTTCAAAGATCGACTTGAGACCAAGGTATCACTAGTTATGTATCAAAGAGGAAGACATCCCTAATACCACCTTTAAGATGAGGTTTGGACATTACGAGTTTACTGTTTTACCATTTGGACTGACAAACTCCCTAGGGGTATTTATGATTTTGATGAATAGGGTGTTCCGCGAATACTTGGACAAGTTCGTCCAAGTATTCATTGACGATATTTTGATTTACTCTCAGACAATGGAGGAGCATGACGAACACTTGCACATGATACTACAGTTTCTATGAGAGAACAAATTGTATGGGAAATTGTCTAAATTCTTGTTTTATCAATCGAAGATTCAATACTTAGGGCATGCCATCTCCGACGAAGGTATCGTTGTGGATCCAGTAAAGGTCGAGGATATTATGGAATTTCCTGCGTCAACGAATGTCCTCGAAGTGTGTAGCTTCATGGGTTTAGCGGGATACTATCGACGGTTCGTCGAGGGTTTTTCGAAGATAGCAAATCCGATCACAGAATTGTAGAAGAAGAACAATAAGTTTATTTGGACTGAGAAATGTGCAGAGGAATTTCGAAGGCTCAAGGAGTTGTTGACGACAACACTAGTACTAAGGGTCCCTAACATGGACGTGGACTTCCTGGTATACACTAACACATCCAAGGAAGGCTTAGGCAGAGTCTTGATGCAAGAGGGTCAAGTGGTCTCTTACATCTCGAGAAAGTTGATAAGGCATGAGGAGAACTATGCGACAGACGATTTGGAGTTGTTAGCCATTGTATATTCCTTGAGAGTTTGGAGACATTACCTGATTGGACAAGAATTCAAACTAAAAACATACCACTTTGGTCTACAACACATATTTACGCAAAGCGAATTGAACGCGCGACAACGACATTGGTCGAAATTTCTTAGTGAGTACGATTTCAAAATTTATTACATAAAAGGGATAGTGAACAGAGTGACAGATGCCTTGAGTCAGAGACCACACATATTTTTGGTGATGCCTCTTCAGACGAATCTACGTGAAAAGATTCTAACTTTACAGTGCAACGATGATTGGTACAAAGAGATCAATGATTTTATTGGACAAAACACAATGGGTACCAAAATTTGAGGGATTTACTGTGGACAACGATGGATTATTGAGATTTAAAAAATCAAATTTACGTACCGCCCAACGACGAGTTGAGGATTTTGATCCTAAACGAGGCTCATAGAGCAATGTACATCACTCATCCTGGAGTCACGAAGATAAGAGAATACCTTAAACCCTTATTCTTTTGGAAATGAATGAAGGTAGACATAGTCAACTATGTGGCAAGATGTCTAGAATGTTAGCAACTGAAGGATGAACATAGACATCCGACAGGATTAATACAACCACACGCTATTCCATAATCGAAATAGGAGGTCATTTTGATGGATTTAATTGTTGGATTTCCACTGACGGCAAGGAGACATGACTCAATTTTTGTTGTAGTCAACACTTTGATGAAGAGTGCTCATTTTATTCCTGTGCGTACGACGTATCAGACACCTGACATATCTAGAGGTTTCATCAGAGAGATGGTGAGGTTGCATGGCATGCCTAAGAGGATTATATTCGATAGAGGATCGATGTTTATAAGACAATTTTGGACTAGTTTCCAAGAGGCCTTGGGAACCCAACTTAACTTTAGTACCACGTATCACCAGGAGATAGACTAGTAGACCAAAAGAACAAACCAAACCTTGGAGGATATGATGCATATGTACGTAATTTACCAACATAAGCATTGGGAAGAATTCTTGCCACTGGTAGAATTTGCATATAACAACAGTTACCAAAGCACCATTAAGATGGCACCTTTCGAGTTTCTTTACGGGCGACCATGTTGGATGCCTTTGAGTTGGGATCAGCTTGAGGATAGGGTCTTGGTGGGACCAGAAGTGATCCAAGAAATGGAAGATCAAATGCAAACAATAAGACAAAGGATCAAGGAAGCGCAGGATCAACATAAGAGTTATGCCGATGCGCATCGTGTCGATCGTAGTTATGAAGTTGGCGATCAAGTCTTCTTGTGGGTGAAACCGCATAAGAGTTCGATCATGTTTTGAAAGGGTGCTAAACTCTCTCCTAGGCTCGTGGGACCTTTCTAGATTGTGGAAAATAAGGGGCTCGTGGCCTATTGACTAGCTTTGCCTGATTCTTTGAGGCATATGCATGATGTTTTTCACGTATCTGTTTTGAGAAATTATGTTAGTGATCCTACGCATGTTATTGACATGAGTTCCTTGCAGGTATCAAACGAGGGTGTGCTCATGACGGAGCCAACCCACATCCTGGACTATTTCATTCGACAACTATGACATAGAACAATAGATTAGGTCAAGGTCCAGCGGGACAACTATAGTCCGCACTCGTCGACCTAGGCGGACGCATATGCTATGCATCGATAGTTTCCATTTTTGTTTGATAGATAGCCATATGATATTGCGATAAACTTTATTTCGGCACTTATATGTTGTGAAACTTCGGGACGAAGTTTAAACCAAGAGGGGGTGTATGTAACATCCCTCTCTTGTGAGCACTGAGAGAACTTACTCTTTGAGTACACATGCGTGCAAGTGATCCGGGTCATTATACTATTGGTTGATTTTATTTGATTATGAGATATTGTGGATTTGATCATATGTTATTTTTGTTGTATTTACATCAACAGGTGCTATTGACTAGGTTCTCGTGAGTGTGTAGAAATCTGGACGTTGAGGATGTCGAGGCATCAATGAAACTCCATGGACTTTGGATTGAGTCAGGGAGTGGACTGTTAGGGTTTGAATGTTGTTGATGTGACATATGTACATATGATTAGAGATTATGATGTTGATTGTTATTGCTGACGTGATTTGTTGATGGATGCAGGATGATAATAGCTTGCCAACCAGACTCACATTTGGAGTAAAGGGGTCATGCATGACAACCAGAGACATTGAGGGAGAGGTGCGATAACAACTCTGCCACAACCTACTAGCACTCCTACCATGGCTCGAACTATAGGTTAACGATTACCTAGTTCGAGAATACCCACGATGTCGTGAGGGTAGGATGTGATAGTCACTCACGATGATTCTAAGGGGTGCACAATAAGGCAGGGTCCTTATTCCTTAGAGGCCGTTATTCTTCCATAAGATCACCCAACGGAGTATTAACTCCAGGGGTTTGACATCTACCAAATTTAGTCAAGAGGTGAGTGGCACCCTTGGAGCACGTAGTGCGTCTTGGAGGGAATGTCGCGCAAATAGAATGAAAAGAGACGAGTGGTACCTTTGGAGCATGTAGTGCGTCCTGAAGGGCATGCCGCGATTTTAACTGGTAAGTAAATAAACTTAGTGCCTAGAAAACTATGCCTCCTTAGGACTTGGTCGACCTTAAAATGAATGATGTGATAAGTAAAGTTTAATAACTAATTCTTCCCTTAATAACTATCGCCAAGCCTAGTGAATTGAAAACCTAGGTCTAAGTAGAACCTTAGAACAAAAAACAAAAAACTAATTAAACATATAACCAGATTAAAGTGGAAATTTTAATTCACTAAGGTTCTTTTTATAAAATTTTCAATTCACTAAGGTTCTTTTTATAAAACTTCAATTCACTAAGGTTCTTTTTATAAAATTTCAATTCACTAAAGGTTCTTTTTATAACTAATTAGAAAATTCAAGCATTAATAATTAAAGTGGGAATTTTAATAAAGGTTTAATTAATAAAAGGGGTATTTGGTTGTTTTTGTCTAAACCTGCTAATGCTGAACTCAGTTATAAAAAGAGAAAACTTAAAGAAAAGGGGGAAACCTAAGAAAAAGGGGAAGCCTAAGAAAAAGGGGAATGTCTAACTTAGTAAGAAATCTAGCATTTGAAACTTTCTATTTATGAACTCAACTAGGAATTAAGTAAGGCGTAAGTCATTTAAGAATTGTAAGGCAATAATGGGAAACCAATGAGTGTTTTTAGGAATGCTTTTAGGTGGGTGAGGGAAATAGACAAATTTAATTAATTAATAAATTGATTTTCTGGTGAAACTAGGGGATGGGGCAACATGTGTATGGGGGAGGTTTTTCCTAATTAAATTAATGAAAAATGAATTTAATGAGATAATTGGGAAACTAATTACTTGAAAAATCTATAAAACGGATGGCGGAGGAGGAGTATGGATCACATATGGCTTGAGTAACGTCACGCTGCCGAATTTTATCTTGACTGAGTTTCTTTGTGGGAGTTGGGATACCCAGCTTGGGTAATGAGTGGTAGCTCGACCTTACGAGGCCTCTAGCATTCTCTAGCATCGGGTGCGTGGCCTCTTTGCGGCTCAGAGGGCTCAGGGGGAAGAAAAGTACCCCTAGCGTTGGCTGCGAGGTACCGATGAGGTCTCATCGGTTGACAAGTGGAATGTGGAATGAGAGAACGTGCGAGAGGACATCTTCGCCTCATCATCGTCGTCGGTAAGGTACGCATGTTAAAGTTGTTACTTGCAATAAAATTTAAATTTATGCTTGTTTATTTTACTTTATTCGGATGACGATTTCATTGCCGTGAGATTTCCTTGCACATGTATTTCTATGGTAATCGTAATCTCCTTGTCATTGGATTCATACTATAAGAACATTGCTATTCACATTATCTTTTATTTCTGAGTTATTGTATAATTGCGTGTGGCCAGAATGAGCCCTGGACTCAAACCTTTTCTGCGCTTTTGTATCTCCTGCCTGCGTTTTCCTCATTCCTTGATTGCACTTTTATATTTTGTTTCTCCACGGAGAAGATCCATATGCAAATTTGTGTTTTTATCTTCTGTTCCTTTATCCTTTAAGTTATTAGTTTGTGTTTGAGCAGTCGGCCAGGAGGCGAATCGACTGTCTTTCACTCCAGTGTTAAAGATTTAGATTCAAATGCCCTGATTTCCTGTGCATGGATAATAAGTGTAGGATCAATCCTCTGCCCAACATTTTTTTTCTTGCAACAAGTTTCTCCACTTTTGAGGAAGCCAAGGGCTCTATGCCCCTCTCTTTACCCAACAAACCAGTCCTCTTTCTCTGTGCCTTGGTGTTTTTTTTTAACTATGTGTTTTGGATCCTTTGTATCTCTGCGCCAGAACTCTTAGCGAATAAAACTTCCATGTCTTGCAACGCTAACCACTTAGTGCCCATAATCGAGACCATGTGTTGTGTATTCAAACCCTATCCCGAACCCTAAGCTAATTTAACTAAATACTCATTCATCTCAAGAATAAAATGTAATAGTTAAAAGTGATTGATGTCACACAAGGTTCTCACCTTGTCGCTCACGTGGTAAGGAAATGGTTCTTTGTTCATTCTTTTACTGTGGTATTGATATGATAACAAAACGGTTCATAGTTTATTTTCCTTTAAATTGTTTTATGTTTGAATTGTGAATTATATGACGCATATACAGTCCATCTTATGCAGTTATTTATAAGGATGAATCCCCACCTCTTCTTCCACTGTCGTATTTTCCATAATTTCGTTTGTCTGCGGTTAGGTTTCCCAGATTATCTCACATATACCGTGCCACTTATTTTATTTTAAAACCCACAGAAAAACACTGCCGAGGTCTGTGGGAGTATCTGCCCATTGCTCCACTTCCCTCTCTATCAGAATTCCATGTTGTTCGCGGTTACATTTTCCAGTGAATCTTCTTGTAATTCTTCCATGATTTTCATAGCTACGGTTAACTATTGTATCTCACATATACTATCGAATGAATATTTGTAAACAAAGAAAACATTATCTGAGTTAAAAAGTTTCACGATGACATACATAAACATCTGTTAATAACGAGCTTCTGCCCCTTCCTCCACTGCCCTATTTTCAAGAATTATCTTTGTCTGAGGTTAGGTTTAGCCATGCGATCAATGAAGACTGTGTACCTCAATATTCTGTTTCCACAATGGCAATGGCGATTTTTCTGGGGTTGGGACTTATTACTGACAGTGGGGAATTCGATTTTTACCCAATTTGCAGATGCTAAGCGATTGGCATTAAAACTTACGTCTTAAATACTTATGCAAGTCGAGTCTACTCGACGATTTACTACTACTGTTAATTGCGATTTCAGTAAGTATTATATTGAAATCCTAAGTTGGGCGAGTAACTGCGTCTTTGGTTTCTATTTTGCCCCCTTTTTCTTTCACTTGACAGTCATCTGTTTCAGTACAATGTTTGTTATGAGAGTGAGTGGTTTTCCAAGTGAATTCTCCTTTATGGAATCCATTGGCACAATAATTTAATTATTCACAATTGCACAACGATTTAATTTTCTACGCAGACACTTTTATTGCCTTATGAATTTTAAATTATAAAACTAAACAGATTTATTTACTATCCTTATCTCTAGTGCGTCATTAACACAATGAATTCTACCTTTATTACACAGAGATATATATTACATTTGCAATTTGTCAATAACCTTCGATGCCCTTTAATAAATCTGCAAAAGTTTATTGAGTTATTATTATACATCAGTTAATATTGTTTTAATTCTAGGAAAAACTTTTCTATAGAATCATTTCAAGGAATCTAGATGTTTATAGGTATGTGATACAATGGAAGCATCTAACATAAACAATGTGTTTTAACAAAGACATACACTTTGTTAGGTTTAGTACTAGGAATGCAAATTGATCTTCAGGTAGTGATTCAATAAAGTAGGATTTCAATATATAGTTCTTGGAGTTTTCCAATATTTTATAAGATTTCATA
>JASDQU010106477.1:62534-73725 GCA_032191745.1 Picea mariana
TTCTAGGCGGTTACATATGGGCTTACTGTATATCTGCTCACTAAGATGTGCTAGATATGGAGAATGATCTATAGCGGACTGGTTGAAGGACAGCCAACCATCTGAGCGCACACATGCTGTTACTGTAAAGCCACCGTTGCAAGGCGCAATTGATCATATTTTGTTTGAAGTATTCAATTTAATTAGTTAAATTATTTTGATGACCAGGAGTAAAATTTATTGTTGTTTGAAACTTGCAAGAGGAAGCTCGACCTACCCATGAGTGTGGATTTACTGTTGTGAAGTGAACGACTACAAAAGGTCCATGACCTGGTATACTTACTGTTTAAAACTCCATTACAAAAAACAAATGCTTTTATAACTCGAAACAAAAATCCTTGTCTTTACAAAATGACTTATATTAGGATTTTTAGAATTATTTTTGAAAAATATTTGTAAAGTCTTTGAAAGTTCTCTATAGTCTTTAGGGTTAAGCCTTTGATTGTATGGGCTTGGAGTTACCATGCTCAAGGGTTTGGTGTTAAAACTAAGTTGATCATCCATTTAAAGAGTTTTTGTATGTTAAAGGGATTAAGCTTACAACAAGTGATTTGTAATTGATGGCTAGGGATTGCCATTGTGAAAATGGCAAGAATGACTTGATATTTGATTGCTTCGATATCAACACACTATGAGGTAAAATTATTTCATTCAAGAAATTTCAAACTAATTAATGAAAGCAAGGAGGAAAGCAACAAGTGGAGCTTGTGTAACTAGAGATCAAGCCAATGCCTACATATTTCATAGATTTACATACACACCATCAAAAATCTTGTAGAATAATTCAGCTCCTGCATTCTGGACTTGTGTCTCTTCAGAATTTTATGACTTACAAAACAATTCAACTCCTGGATTTTGGATTTGTGTCTGTTCAAAATTTTATAACTTGCAATTTGTGATACTTATTGTTGTTACTTTTGTGAGTATCACATACTGTTGAATTGAATTATGATTGTATTTGGGTGCATTTTTGGTTGAAGCTAACACCCTTATGTTGAGTTTAAATTTTCTTTTGTCGAGTTGGATTATTGTAAAAGGGTGGAATTGCAAGAAACCCTCTTTCTGTTGATAAAGTTGGACATATGAAAGATCAGTGTTTTGATCTTCATTCTTGTATGCATTGTGAAAAGCATACACATTATGTTCAAAGGAATTTCAACCACTTATCCCTGACAGGGGGGAATGACATCTAAAGTTTTCAGTCAGGTTCCAAGTTTGTTTTAGAGCCTATGAACAGATGATCAAATGGGAAACAAGTATGCAACATTGTTCCTAGTATGTAGCCTTGTTCCTGAACATACAATCAAATTATTGGTTTGTTGTTGATATGGTTTGTGGTGATCTTGAAACCATCTCTTCATAGTTTTTTGAGCTCTTGAAAGTTTGTGGTCAGCTTGAAAACCACCAATTAAGTAGAAGACATGAAGTTTTTCTTTTTACATTTTCAGAGAGCATCATCAACATTTGCAGTTGTTCTTTGATTGGTTAGTTTATGGTCAACTTGAAACCATGCCATTTAGTAGAATACTTTCTGCTTTTGCTAGCTTTTGATTTCAAGAGCATTCTCGAGGTCTTTTTCTTGGGTTATCATCTCTCTTTTTAGAGTTTGTGGTCATCCTTAAACCAACAATTTAGTAGAAGCCTTTATCTTCTACTATTTTTTCCAGAGTTTGTGGTCATCCTTAAACCACCAATTTAGTAGAAGCCTTCATCTTATGCTATTTTTTCAGAGTTCAGATAGGATCTTAAGTCCTCTGAATATCTGCTTGACAAATTACTAGTTTTCAAGAAGTGGTGTTTTTTCAGGAAATAATGAACTTATGATTAAGGGGGGATTTTGAAAACTCTAATCTCAATTTGTTATCTTACCCTAACGGTCATATTGTTAGAGGATAATTGTGCAATGTGTACTATATATACATTATTGATGTACATATTAATTGAATTGGATTCGTGCCTTTTCCACCCATCTTCTTTGCCTTCTTGATCGTGTTAGTTATTTACTTTCTTGGATATATTATTAACACACCCAACATAAGCTAATTGAAGAGAAATCCCATACAGTGGATTTTTTTGGGAAAGGAAACCTTTCTAAACAGTGAACAAACAAAGAATGAAAATTGAAGAACATGAAACTTACATTATACACCCATAAGAAAAAGTCTTTGAGAAGGAGAAAACAATTGAATCGCAGAGAAATAACATCGGACATTTAGAGTTGTTTATTATTGGTCTCCAGAGAACAAAATATATTTCTTGGGTTATTGAAACTCTTAAAAGCATGCATCTTATCTCGTGTAGAGAAACATAAAGCACTTGCACCCAGGATTCAGGATTGAGTCACTGGATATCACTTCAAGGTAACCACATCTCAAAAAAACACTTACTGTAGACATAGTGATCCAAGCCAAGTTAGAGGAAGAGAGACAAAGGAAACGTAAGAATTTTAATTTAAGAATCGGAGGCCCAGATAAACAAGACAATCTACTTAATCTACGACTGAATTTATACACATCACCTTAATACAAAATGAAATCCAGCCAGAAAGGGCATGGCTTACCCACAACTATCTCATTATCAGATTAAAAACCCTTAAGAGAGGTTCATGTTTAAGGACCCTTAAGACAAGTTCCAAATCTTATGGTCTAGGGAAACTATATTCACTCTCATTGAAAATATTTACATTAAGAAATACCTAACCAAAATATGAGGAACAAAAGGAAAACACTGCCAAAATGGTTAAAGCAATGAAGCAAGGAAAATATGTTGTCATGTGGAGTGGGAGGGTTTGGATATGTGATCCCCCCTAGTTTGGTCCAAACCATGGCACCCTCGCCACCTCTTAGGTTGGTCCAAAACATGGCACCGTCCCCCTCCCCCTTCGAGTATGAGAGTTTGGATACATGACTCTCATCCTAGGCTATTCCAAACCATGGTATCCCACAATCCTTTGCATTATGATGGTAGATCCTAAGTTTTAGGGTTGAATTTTTAGTGATTGAGTGGAATTGTGGTAGCTCACTCTTCTTCTCATTTGTATCCTTGAATTATGTGGGAGAGAAACTCTAACTTGAATTTCCTTACCAAAACTAATTGCATTGATATGAAGCCACTCCATGTCTTTCGAGGATATTATTGGCTATTGGTGCATAGGTTGGAACTTTTCCTTGGCTTGAAAGGTTCTAGTGAGATCACATAGGCTTCACAAATATTACCTAGCTCCCTTTTCTCAACTTGAAGGCTCAAATGTTCATTTTAGGTTCTTATGGGTATCCTTAGTAAGTAAACCCCCTGTGAAGAAAATTTTCTTTGATGCATTCTACTTTCTTCTAGTGTCATCACATTATTTCATTGAAGCCATTGGTGGCTCTCCTTTCAAACTTATACAACTTGAAATATCAAAATTCTTGGCTATTAGAGATATTATTCTTGTAAGAGACTTTAATGCAAGGTTTGGTTGCCTGCAGTGCACAAAGCATGATTTCTAGTTGACCTCGTTGACAACTCGAGCAGTGGAATTTCATATTAGAGACATTTTTCTTGTAAGAGACTTTAATGTAATATTTGGTTGCATGCAGTGCACAAAGCATGATTTCTAGTTGACCTCATTAATGACTCGAGCATTGGACTTTCAAGAGGATGTTTTACACTAGAATTTTGTTGATAGAGTAGAGAAACCTTATGGTAAACTCCTGGTTAGCTTGATATCCTCTCATGATTTGGTCATCTCAATGACAATGGATCCTTTCCACATTCCATGGGCTCCACATGCTTTTCTACTGGGTCTTTTGTTGTTGATTATGTTCTTTTTAATAGGGAATTACTATTAGAAATACACAATTTCCAAGTATCTTCCACACCTCCTCCCTTCACTAACCATGATGTATTTATATATTTTCAGGGTCCACTTGGCTAGTACCCCTTTAATAATAACCTCAATTGACCTTACCAATCTATAATCATCAATTTCGACCACCAACTTAATGAACAATAAAAAAACTTCCTCAAAACAAGGAAACTCTTAGTGCATGGTATTGATGATTTGATTAAGTTTTCCCTCCACTTCACCCAAGGAATTTGTTTTTCGTGATTAACACCATCCCTCATTCCATATTAACTTCTCACCCCACTAGGAATTACCATTTCCCTTGTAACTGTTGCTACGATTCTGATTGTAAAAACATTGTACCCTAATCTCCAAATCAAAGAAAAATCAACAAATCTCCAAATCAAACAAAAATCAACAAATCTCCAAATCAAACAAAAATCAACAAATCTATAGGATAATTATTAGGAGGCAAAGAGGATCCATCTCTTGAACAAGATTATAACTATACTCAACCAACTTTAGTTCACCCCCTAACTCTGTTGGAGAGCCTTACTCCCTAAAAAATCAATGTGTGTAACAATCAATATCTTTACTTTGTTTGACTATGTCTCTAACCTATACAATTCTCCAAAACAATGAAGCACTCAAGTCAACCCAAAACATATCCATTGATTTTATTTTCTTCTAACTGTTGAATCCTATGTGACATCCTTATGTTTCGATTCAATAAATCCGAAGATGTGGAGAATCTCAACACTTATCAAACATAGCCCTAAAGTATTCATAGTGCATATTGTTAACTTGTTTAACTACATGATGACCTATGGCTTTCCATATTCTTGGACCTCCCATATTATCTATCTCATCTAAATAATGGAACCTAGAATGATCCTAGTAACCACTGCACTATTAATGGTTGGTTATACCTTGGCTAAGATATTTTCCACAACCTTAGACATTCACATATTTAGATGATGAAAAACACTAAGGTCCAAATGACAAGTATATTTAGGAGGAACCGATGTACCAATGACCATATATTTACTTGGACTTCCATCAATGAGGATACCAAGGCAGACAAGTGTAAATTATATTGTTCCTCAGGCCTTGTTCGATGGCAATCTTCAAGATTTGGGTCTTCCACCCTTGGTGGTTTCTCTTATGATGAAACATTACAAAACCATCATTGGAAAGGTACAAACAAGAACTAGAGAGGAATTAGAGGTCCATAATACTATAAGAGTTAAACAAGGTCACCCACTCTCTCCTACACTTTTTGGAGTCTACATTGATGAGCTAGAAGAAATCATATTATATTCATTGGGTGCCATATATTCTTCCTTATTCTTTGGATTCTCTATTTCTATTATCCTATTTATATATTTCATTATCTTCATGCCCCATTCATTGAGAGGCTTATAGAGACAACTTGACATCTTATATTCCTTTTGTGGAATTCATGTTTCGGTGTCAAGTTAATCTAGAGAAAGCAAAAGTCATGGTGTTTAACATACCTAAAAGGGAGGCAAGTAATGTGCTTCATTCATATGTATATTTGGGTGTCTGATTCTTTGATTCACGATTTATCTTGATTGTAGCAGTAGAGGCTATATTAAGCAAGGGATATTTAACCCTTACCAGCCTTGAAAATCAATGTTTTAAACTTAAAATTTCAGGACATTAGAGCGAAGATTCAACTCTTTCACTCATTGGTCACACCTACCCTTTTGTATGGGTGTGAAAATTAGGGACCATACTTTCTAGGAGTGAATTGAAATATGATAGATACATTTCTTGTCATGATTTTATCCAAACATCTTCATTCCAGGTGAGAAGTACATTGTGCCATCATTTTTATAAAATTCGACACAACTCCACTCATTGCTTCAATGATATTTCACGTGGTTAGGATGATACATGGGCTCAGATATATGGGAAAATAACATATTGTTTTTTGTATATATCCATATCTTTCTCTCAATTCCTTTAAGAACCAAGAGGGATCTGGAATCAATTCATGTTGTTATGTGAGAACCTCTTCATTGCATCACCTCATTAACCTTGATATTGAAAAACTACCCCCACATAGATTTTTACTATATGCTTGTGATCTCTCCAAGGGTAAGATAATAATGGTATTCCTACTAATATTTATAGAGACGACCTCCAATTCACATGGTCTAAGCCTATAGAGTCTCTTTCTTCCAAATTTCAACACTACTCAAACTTATATATTTAGTGCAATGATGTTCTCATCTATCCTCTAGGGTAAACCATCCTCGAGAATTTATCTTGCATCCCAAGGATTCCTATTTCCCAACTCAGAGTTCTCTCTCACCCTCTTTTCATTGGGATATATTACCATGGTCCTCAAGGACACAATTGTTTCTAGATATGTGCCTTAGAGTTTCAAATTGAACACCATTCTGTATTTAGATGCTCTCACTGATACAAGATCATATGATGGTTCTCTCCAAAGACTCATGTCTTATGAGGACTAGAGATGTTTATCCCTCTTCCTCCAATAAATATTTTACCTTCATTGATGGGTTCCTAGATGACAATTCCCCATACTGACATGCACCATGTTGATTACCTCTTACTTCCTATGCCTTGGCACTAGTAGAAAGAGGGCCCATGCCCATAATTCAAGCTCACATGATAAAACCACAAGGCGTCATAAACCCAATGAATCCCATGACAACAGACCCATCACACATTTATTTGTGGCCTTCAATACTAAAATTAATTCAATTATCTTTCTTTCTTTTACATATTTCTTAAAATACACTTTAACCTTCCACTTATTACGTATTGTACCCTACCAATTTCCCTCGATCAATTTTAACCTTATATGACATTGATATTTAAATTAAATTATGGTCTATATTATTAGAGAGGATTTATTAAATAATAATAATAATAATAATAATAATCTAATTTTATGGTCACAACCAAGCCAAACACCAAATTGGTGTATGAGACCTCCTTGTTTGTAGGAAAAGGGAGCCCCTCCGCGTATCATTTGACTGTTAAAGTCTACAGAGGTTTTCATACCCTACCCCCCTCTGGATTTGAACCTATGACCTCCTAGGAGGAAGCATACATTCTTAACCATTAGGCCCGCTCAAGCTATATTATTATGAAGACTATTATTATTATCATGGTAGCCTACAACAATTAAGGTCGGGACCCACATTTAGAAAGGATGCCCTGCCGCAAGCAAATAGGGAGATGTGGGGAATAAAGGTAATGTCACGTGTCACGCTTAAGAGGAAACAATTTTTAAATCCCATATCAAATTATATACCAACTTTATTGAAATGGATTTAAGAATTTACTACAAACAATTTGAATTCCTGAAAGCATATTTCATTATTTCAATACTATTAATTTCAAATTATTGGAAAAAAAATACATTGGACCAGGCCTCACATCATCTTACCTGGAAACAAAACCTTCATGAAAATATTAAATACAACAATATGATTATTTGCATCAGGAAATTGAACTGTAGTCATTGGATTAAATACAACAATTTTTTTAATTTGCACTTGCAAAGTGCAAATTATCTTCACTTACAAAGTGCAAGGAAAAGGAAAAAAAGGAAAAATTCTTCACAACTTTCAAGTTACAAGAGGAGAAAGTAGGAAAGGAAATAGTGATCTTCGACCTAGAGGATGCTTCAAATTATAAGATCTAATATTTATATAACACAATTGGTAGAGAAAGGGACAAAAGGTGGACTAGGTCAACCACAAAGTTGAAGTAGATAAAAATGAAGGAATAAAGAGCTTGGAACACTTGCAAAGTTGATACAACACATACCTTAGGAATTGCTTTAGATATCCCGATAGAAGACCCAATCGACTTCTTACAAGACTTAGTATAAAATTTAATTAGATTGCAGTGAAATTTACTGGTCAGCAACCAACAACTCAAGACTAACTGGACTAACCAAATTTTGTACAATGAATAAAAGAAGTTTGAGAAGTTTGAGGCATGATCTTGAGATGTATTGTTGGTCAATTATTGGTTTTTGATAATTTATTAATAAAGACTACTTGTTGTTAGTTCCATTCTTACTCTTTCTCCTGCTCCTTCTATGTATGTTTACATGTATACTACTTTTTTCATATTATGGTTGAGTGACTTCTAGTAACCTCTATTATTGTGTAATCCTTTACATTACAACAAGGAGTGAGGGAAGATACCCTAGGATACAAATTGAAGGATACAAAATTCATTGATAAGAGTAGGCATACCCATTTGCAGGTATGTGATACATTGAAGAAATCATAAGAAAATTACAAGGCCCAATGTGATAAAAAAAAAGTTAATAAAAAATTTGTGGGAGACAAATTTTGGTTGCATATGAATAGAGAAAGGCTATAGGGTCCTGGTAATAATATCAAGGCTCTATGGTATGTTCCTATTGAAATTTTGGGGAAGGTAGGTGATAATTCCTACAAACTTAGTCTACTCCCATATATATGCATTTAATAAGTAGTGAATGTGGAGAATCTAAATCTCTATGAGATGTCCATGTTAGACCAAAAAACTGACAGGCAACTCCTACCTACCATAAAGGACTTAGCACCATAACTCAGGTAGAGTTAGCAAAAGATACACTTTTGTAGAAGGATTCCAGACCAACTAGATTCATCGTATCTTGATGAAGTAAGTGAATTTTCTGTAATATTATTTCATGCTATAAATGTTTCATGGTAATTTTACTTGTTCATGCTTGAAACCTTGCTTGGTAAAACACTAAGAGAGGATCATAATTTCTTCCTCCTCTCACAATGTTAATTTTATCCAAAATTTGTGAAAAAATACTAGCCATGGTTAGACTCCTAAATCGCTAAAGTGCCACGACTTTAGGATTTTGGCCCTAGACTCTTGATCATGACCTAGTTGAAGTACTTAAGAAAAGATAAAAGGTTGCTAAAACCAACAAGGCCGTCAGAGGAATAGAAACAATTTCAGTAGCATCACAGACATGAGCCGAGGCTAGATTGAGCGAACAGGATATGATCTAGATGACATGGGTGAAATTGTGGGGAAGAAACCCTTGAAGGATTTGTCCCAAATACAATTGGTAATGACGTGGATACCAACCAATGCCTTGTATAAATTGTGATTTAACATTGTGCAGGAGGTACAGTCACGTGCATGCATAGACACAATAGAATTACAATAGAAAAAGGACAGTCAAGACAATTTGGAATTGGTACTCAAGCAGGTCAAGATTGAAACCAAAGAGGAGAAGGACCATGTGGATAGGCTGAAGCAGGGATTAGTCGTAGGCTATGAGAAAATCCCAAAGAGTGCGCAGACGACAGAGCTCACAGTGATGCAAAATATTGATTAGATTATGTAGATGATTGATCAATACAAGCAGGAGATCGAACACCTCTGGGAACAACTCTTACCTACCACTCCACCAGAGGTGAAGGAGCAGAGGAAGAAGGAAGAAACAATGCAGATAGAGGAGATGGAGTGACAAGTCCGCACAATGGCTGTTTTGTTCAAGAAGTCAGCACAACTATGAACAAAGATGGAAGAGGATCAACAGGTCCAGTAGTGGGACCAGGAAGAAGAAAGGATAAGCACAACTATTGAGGACCTCAAGCAAAGGAAGAAGACAATGTCTATCACTGAGCATGTCAAAGGAGAACATGATATGAAGAAGATGCAGGTGGAACTCATAGCTACATAGAAACACAAGAAGGAGCTCCAAGCTCAAATGGAACTGCTCCAAGAGCAGGTAACAAAGGTCATTGTGCAGGCGGAAGACGCAAATAATAACATGGCACAAACTCAGGCAGAGTGCACAGAGATGATCAATGACAAGATTGCAGTGAAGGCATTGGATGCACTTAGGGAGAAGACCGCACATGCTCAAATGCAATAAAAGGAACTCACAAAGAAGTTCCAGGCTCTCGCAGGAGAGATCGAAGAGGCACACCAAGTTTAGGTGGCTTGGGACGAGCCACATGTCAGTGTTGGGGGCCTGTTGGATGCAGGCCTAGCCAGGAAGAAAGGCTATTTTTGGAGGAAAAGCATGCAAAAGACAACTGGAAGGAAAAGAAACATGTGTAAGAGAAGCAGGAGAAGCGCACGTGCAAGGAATACCTACGCTAGGGTTAGGGTTTTTGTAATGAATTGTAATGGCTAGTGAGATGAGGATATAAATAAGTAGTACTTAGGTGAGAAAGATATACGTGGAGATGTAGAGGACATCCGAAGGGAGACATGAAAAGAGAGAATTGTAAGAAGAATATGAGTCATTAAGATGGTGAGCTAGAGAGGGAGTGAGAGACTCGATCCCAAGGGTTAGATCACAGGCTGAGGAGCCTAGTGCGATCTAGTCAGCCTCACAAGGATTGAGGAGCTTGTGGGAGAGAGGAAGAACTAAGATTGTAAGCATGCACAGCATAATATATTTATAAACTATAATAAATCTCGAGAGCCAAATCTTTGTAGATGTATCCCAGGAGGGGGGTGAACTACGGTAACACTTTGTTATGTGAATGAATGAATGCATATGTATGTCTAATTAATTGATGAATGTTAGGTAAATGAAGCAACCAAGTAGATCTGGTATTCCACATGCATGCATAGAATGAATTTTATAACTAGATGTTTGATTGAATGAATAAAGTCTATAATGCACAACCTCATATCTCTCTCATTCTCATGTTGCAAACACCTAAGTATTGTAGCCACCCATAGAGCTATCTCGGGTGAGACTACGCAGTACATTCTGTGTACTGTGTTGCCCTCTGGGTTACTAGAGGGGCCAATAGTTTTAAAGGGATTTTGTTGGGAAGCTTCCTAAATTTGAACCAGGGTCAATCTGTGATGGTAAGACTAACATAAGAGTAGATAACAAAGCCAACAAGGCTCCGTTTAGGTAAGTTAATACATCAACTTCTTGGGGTCATAACTTTTGTATGCGATCTTTGTTTTAGGCGCACGATATCCTATTGGAAAGGTCTATCCGAGGAATACACATGTTTCCGTCAAACTCTAACTCTGTTCACATTTTGATTGTGGTGAGCCCTAAAAACATTGTTTAGGGCCTCAAAATGACCCCAGAATTCAGGGACCCGAAAACTAGGAAAAACTGCCAAATTGGAAAACTGTGAAAATGAGTCAGTTGGAATAGGCGGGAGGCCACCAAAATACATCTGGATCAATCCTCCCCCTTTAGGAAACAATTGTATCCATTGCATTGAGTGCCCCCATCAGATGAGGAAATTTCTGCTGAATTTGGCCCTGGGTGAGCCACTTGCCTTGGTGCAGGAGCTTCCTTTC
>JASDQU010106477.1:85677-98117 GCA_032191745.1 Picea mariana
TACATTATTTCAATAGGGGAGAGAAAAATCAGAGTGCATGAAGACAGGGGGAGCAATGGTCGCAGGGGGAGTACGCATGTTGCCATCAATACCAAAGGGGGAGATCGTTGGAAAGTTCATTGTCATTGATGTCAACCCTAGAAGAAGTCCAGAAGCCCCAGAATCCGCTAGAAGTAATGGGTGATGTCAACTCTAGAAGAAGTCTAGAAGCCTCTAGAAGTGATGGGTGTATTTAAAGAAGTCTCCAAAGTGGTCCCCTTATGGCGTATCTCTAAGCATTGCCTTCACGAGAAGACACTTTGAAGAAGTCTACAAGAAGCCCCAAAAGTATGGTCATGAAGCCCGAAGGTGTTTGAGGAAAAAGAGGATGAAGGACAATGAAAAAACAAGCAAAAACCTCATAGATGGATAGTCCTCGTCATGTCGTTTCCAATGGTAGGTGGTAGTCCACGTGGTTGCTCACGGTTGAGAAGTTATGCCCTCTTAAAGATGAATCCCCAAAGTATGGTCAAGAAGCCTTGGATCTAAGGACGAGAAGTTACAAGTCGACCCCAAAATTAATTAAAGAAGAAAAGTTGTTGCAACAAGAAATTACAGGTCAACCCTAAAGTCAAATAAAGGAGGCACTTTGAAAAGTATAAATACACATAAAAAACCCCTCATTTGTTCATTCATCCAAGTATGTGTTTATGGTATGGAGCTAGCATAAGTGGGTCTACACTTGTGCAAGGAGGATTGGCGATCTCAACAAAGTAAATATGGCTTAGGAGAAAGGAGGTCGAGGAAAACAAGAGGTTACTATACAAGTTTTATGAGGTTATTCGCGGGTTCCAGTGGAGCAAGGTGTAGATTTATGAGGTTATCTGTGGGTCACAGTGGAGCAAAGAGTGGATGTACGTGGGTCACAGTGGAGAAAAGAGTGGATTTCTGAGGTTATTTGTGGGTCATAGTGGAGAAAAGAGCGGATGTACATGGGTCAATGTGGATCAAAGAGCGAATGTATGTGGGTGACAGTGAAGAAAAGTAGAGATGTCCGTGGGTTGACAGTGTATGAGTCACGGATCTGTGAAAAAGTTTTGAAGAAGGAGCCCTTGTCTTGATGCTAAGGTTGAGAAAGGTATGATGATCAGAGATATGATGCATTAGAGTTTCCTCACGATGAAAAGTATGTTTGTCTACATGTTTTGTAGTATGTCTTGGATAATTTGAGGTATATCTTAGAGATCATGGCATATGGTTTGCTGTATACCATGGATGTTATGGCACTTGCTTGAGGCATATCTTGTTACATGTTTGAGGTCTTTGGCACATGGTTATGGTATATAGTTTGAGGCATATCATGGATGTTTTGGCACAATATTGAGGAATGGTTTGAGGCATATATTCGTACATACTCGAGGTATGTTATGGATGTTTTGGCACATGTTTGAGGCATATATTGGTCCATACTTGAGGTATGTTATGGATTTTTGGCACATGTTTGAGGCTTGTATCATGGATGATTCCAGCATATGCTTGAGGCATATGTTGGAGGCATATGTTGGCACATGGTTTGATGTATATCATGGTGATATTCTTGGTGATCTTGGCATACGATTTATGTGGTTGAACCAACTTTGATGATGATGATGTATCAATATAATGACAGAGACAGTGGCGTTAATAATGGCAGGTTGATTATCAGTGACAAGTTGAATCTCCATTTATATTTTAGGGATTAAGGAAGGGGCAAGGAAAGGGGGTTGCATCCTCCTTCCTGTTGGTGCTGGAGAATACAGGGAGTTCGAGCTTCCTTCAAGTTGCAACCTGTAAATAAGGGGGTTGGAGCCTCTTTCTAGTTGGTGCTGGAGAATACATGGAGTTGGAGCTTCCTTCAGGTTGGAGCCTCCTTCTAGTTGGAGCTGGAGAATTTGGGGAGTTGTAGCTTCCTTTAGGTTGGAGATTGTAAACAGGGGATTGGATCCTCCTTCCACTTGGTGTTGGAGAATTTGGAAGCTGGTGCTTCCTATGAATGTAATCTTCTGATATATAAGAAAGCATTATGATGTTTTCTCCCATTTGGTTTTCCACGTAAAAATATCTTGTGCGCTGTGTATGATGTGATGCATTGTTGAATGGTACTATTTATAGTTATATGTTTATGACATCTTAAATGCAATCATAAGTGAATGGAATTATTGATAAGTTATTGTTTACATGTTCTGGTTACAAGTGATAAAAAGTGCTCAGTACTAATTCACCCCCCCTCTCAGTATTGGTGAATATTCCAGCATTGCAATGGTGGAAAAAGTTCTTAATGCTACTACAAGGACTTCTTGGCACACTCCTCCTTTCCATGTGACTCTATGTATGTTGTTGGATTGTAGAAGTCTTCTCGCCATCCAATTTCTGAAAACAATCAGGCCCGTGAAACATGTCTTTCTTTCTACAACGTGAGCATGTATCTGTGTACCAACAAAGGTCTATGGTATGGCCTCTCTTCTTGTAGCAATGTCAAACACAAATTTTCTTGTTTGATGTAAACCTCCTAGTATTGTTCTTCTTCTTTCTTTGGTTGATTATCTTGTTGTTGTCTCTAAGTGTAGATGTGGGTTGAGTCTAAGCATTCTCCTCATTGCTGATCTCCTTCAATCTACCATAAGGCTAAGGTGGTATTGGGCTGACACCTTCACTCATTGTGGTTGCTCCTTCTCTTGATGAGCAATCCACCTCCATCATGTATTTTTCCTTCATGAACGTGGTCTTCATGGTGATGGATTTTTTACTTCCGCCATCAAATCCTAGGCCTTCATCTTCATCCCTTAGCATAGCTACAATGGGGCTCAGGATTCCTTGTCTCCTCTTTCCCAACCCTTGTCCATTATATCCCATTTTCCTTAGAAGCTTAAATCCAATACTCCTAGTATGCTTTTTGAATTCACCAAGCTCCTCCCGAGAGATTTCTATGGAAGGTGAGCTTACCAAAGTGGTCTCATTCATGGTGCCAGAATCTACAGTGGCAATGGAAGGTTGCCTTGCTTCTCTATGCTCTTTAACAATTGCTTGGATCATTTCCAAGGACTTCTCCTTCTCTACTAAATCTTTTTGCAGCCACGTCATCATATGCCTGAGCCTATCCTCCTTCCAGTTGTCCATCTAGACGACCTTATCACCAAGGTACACAAGTTGCACTTTGTGCTTGTCCCAATCTGTTCTGGCTAGTATGAGGGAGTCTTGGCCTTCTTTAAATTTATTCTTGAGCAATGGTAGCAATTTGGTATAAGGATTTATGTGCTTCTCCATCTATGCCATCCTCTAGTTAAACAACTTAACCTGCACCTTCAATCTCTTGTTCTCTTCTCGAAGCTCAACATTGCTCGCTCGAAAATCTTCCAACTTATCTCTACTTTCTTTGCTCATGTTGTGGTCTGTGATATTTAGTGCATAGTTTCAGAAGCAGTGTTTCGGTCAAGGATGCAACTGCACTTATACCACATGATTCATAATCAAGGGGATCATAGCCCACTCTCTTCACCAACATAGATACCTTTGCGGAATTTGATTTTTGAGCTCTACCTCAGTTATGTCTATGAGTTTTTCATAGAGTTCTCTAAATTCTGGAGGCTCACTGCAATTCTTAGTGCAAATTTTCTTTGGTTTTAGGTTCGACTAACTATCCTTTCTCCACATATGAGCTAGGAAACTAGAATTCACATAGAAATTAACATCTCTTAATTAAACAAATATACCTAGTCATAGTCAATACTCAAGTGGATCAATCTCGCACTGAGAAATGGTGGCAGGTGGCGAAACTATCCATTACCAACCGATCTCCCTAGTCATTATCTATCTCTTTACTATAAAATAATTCCCCCATGTCAGTTACTTGCCATATGGACTACTCTCTTGCACATAACATTACCATACTACCAGCATAGGATTTCACATCATATTCAATTGTGATACATGTGGGAAATAGAGGAAATTCTCCAGCGATGAAAGTGGATGCCCAATGTAATGTATGGACCAAGAGCCAAGTCTATTCTTGGTGGTAACCATCGTGCTACTGGTCATGGGATTATTGGACTCTTCCACCATACTCTTTCTTCATTATTGTTAACGTTATGATTCCAAACAATGGTCCAATGTTATGGTTCTAAACTTGGTGTAGATCTATTTGCTAGGATTATTATATTTCAAAACCATTGCTCTTCTTTGCTCTGATGTGATATAACCACGTTTCAAAAATCCACAGTTCAACAATTCTCTTGTAGCTTGAACCCAAATGCACATCAATACGTGGTCCAGTCACTATAGAATTATATAGGGTTCTAATTGTTATGCACTAGAGAATTCTCATGTCTAATCTCTCTCAATTAAAACCCAACGACCTGCAATCGATAAAGGCAGTAGCTTATGTTAGGCATATATGTGTGTGTGTGTGTGTTTCCATCAAATGGTCGTTCCTCTACTTGACAGTTTTCTCACGGAGATGCACAATGAATGGTGCACCCTTTTCTAGGGTAAAGTCATGGGAGCATGGGAGAACTAGACAAGGTCGTGAGAAGAGTTAGACCATGAAGAATGAGTTCCTCGGATTGGATGTATCACTTGGGAAATAAATAAGACGTGTGTGTATTCTCTTGTCGCTAGGGCTTTGGTGTAGGCATTTGAATGAGTAGCGTGCAGTTTAGACAATAGGTAACCAATGGATGTTGCACCCAACTGCTTGTGTGAAGGCATGGGCACATTTAGATAGTGAAGAAAATTCATGGGGATCACTCTTCTAGAGCTAGGGTTCATGCACTGTTTGTGGTCAGAAAAGAGCAATTGCGTGGGGTCTCTCCTAATGAAGATGGTTTGCACTTAACATTCTAGTAGAAAATAACAATGCACGGGCTCTCCTTGATTTAGGTTTTCCTCTCAACGTTTAGCAACAAATAACAATGCATGAGAAACAAAGAAAGGACCATCAACAACTTAAACATTCCCAACGAAATAAATGTGCAATGAGCCACTCATCATTCCCAACGATTATAAACATATGCATAACAACAACTGATAATTTACTAGCAAGTTTAATAAAATACACAGGTGAATTTAAACCAATCATTTTCTTAGCATACGGAGGAAAAAAACATTAAGGCATGATTTCCTTACCCTAGAACCCAAATGGGAAAAACAAGTTTCAAATGGTGCTCATTATTCTTCTTTCTTTAAGTTTGCAACTTTACAATGCTCTCCTCATCCTTGACAAAAATCCCTTTGGAAATGAGTGAGAGTGAAGCAATAGGGAGAGCTAAGGGGTAAGGGAAGGCCAACAACCATGGCTCTTCACTTCTCATTCCAAAGCCTTCTCTCCTATATGTTTCCTTTTCATTTTAATTATTCTTCTTTAAATTTTCTTTTACATGATTATTAGCTTATTCCACACTATTTTGTTTTTTGTTTACATGGATTTCATAATGCTGACTGATTGTCAATTTGTTGTAGGTGCTAAGTCTTATCCACTGTTTAGTCCAGATCCATTTCAAATCATAACTATCTAGTGGACCTTCTTTAATGAAGCACCATTACATTTATTCAATAAGTCTAACCACCATAGCGACCATTATTTAATAATATAGAGGACCTAGTCCACCTTACATTGAATGACCTCCATTATTATTACATCACTATGGGCCCTTCGGTTCCCCCTGTTGGAAATGTAATCCTTTAGGGTTATGAACTTCACGAAATGTGAAGAGTCAAGTTTGTGTAATGGTTGTCGGGAGTCCAAGAGACCTTGTAATACAAATCCAATGGTCATAATCATGTACATATGTTGTATCATATCATTAATGAAAGCACTTCACGTTTATATTTACTAATATGTCTAACAGTGGTATCATAGCCCATAGTTCTTCGGGTCAGAATTGAACATATGGTAGTTGTCTATAACTTTTCTCTGAGTGTTTCCTTTCCTTGCATAAATGTTTTCCTCTATATGCCTGTAATCTGCCAGTCTTTCTATCTCATCAGTATGCTTAGATCCGAGTCTCTCATTAAGGGTTTTCTCTACTCTCCCATTTCCAGTCAAACGTCCAAGACGTTTTATGTGCAAAAACATCTATGCTTGTCATGGGTGAACAAACTGTCCTTTTGCTCGTCTGCAACTCTTGAAGTAATCCGTCAGCCTGCAAGTCTGTATTAATCTCTGCCTTATTTCTGAATACGCTTCTTCTCTCTCATTTATGTTGATACCTAGTTGTGCGTAACATATGGTAGTGGGAAACCTAACCCTAATTCACACCAGCCCGTCCACCATTCCACACGAACTAATTTCAACCTAATTTCCTCATGCATTCACATTCCTTTAGGGTTTCCATTGGGATACGAGAGGTTCTGAGTTGGGGATGCATTTTGGGATGCCCGTGGCCAAATCAATGAAAACCCTAGCCAAAATAAGACGCATGCATTTGTTGGGCGTAGGCCCATTTTGGAGAAAGGCCATTTTTTGGAGAGAAAAACACGAAGTGGGAAAAAGACAGCTGGAAGGGAAAGCAACACGTGTGAGGGAAGAATGCAAGGTGCACATGCAAGGGAAACCTAACTACATTAGGGATAGGGTTTTTGCAAGAGATTGTAATTGTTGATAAGCCGAGAATATGTATAAGTAGTACCTAGGAGGTCTAGGGGGGAACATAGAAGGAGAGAAAGGCTATAGGTCGAGAGAGTTCGTAAGTTGTACGACTTGTAAGAACTGCAACAATTTGTACACTGGTGAGCTAGAGAAGAGTTGAGCAACTCGATCCCAAGGGTTAGATCACAGGCTGAGGAGCCTAGTGCGATCTAGTCAACCGCACAGGGATCGAGAAGCCTGTGGAGATTGTAATATCCAAGACTATAACCGCGCGCGATGCGATATATTGCTGAAACATAATAAAAGATCTTGAGAGACAAATCCTTTGTGGACTTAACCTAGGAGAGAGTGAACCACGATAGAACATGTGTTATGTGACTGAATGTGTTATGCAACTCCATTGTTTTTAATGATTAAATGCTAGATAAATGAATGAAGGAACTAGTTAGATATGGTATTTAACATGCATGAGTAAGAGTGACTGATTAATTAATATGTTAGACTAAATAAATGAAGATCACAAGGTACAAACACAAATCCCCACTTATTCCCAGGCTACAAGCGTCTGAGTACTGTAGCCACCCATAGAACTATCTCGGGTGAGACTGCGTAGTGCACCATGTGTACTGCGTTGCCTTCTGGTTTACTAGGGGGGTCGATAGTTTTAGAGGGATTTTGTTGGAAGCTTGTTAAATCTGAAATTGGGTCAACTTATGAAAGTAAGGTAATATTAGAGTAGATAAAGTAATAACCAACAAATGGTTCCTTTGCCGGTTGGAACAAAATGGGATTGGGTGAATAAGATCTGGTGAAGAAGCATAAAAAGAATGCCAAATTTGGCGACAAACGTTAAAAGAATGAGAATATAAAAGGGGATGTTGAGACCGTGGAACCCAATGAAGGCAGAGATCGAGAGCTGGTTGAAAATAAGGAGCTAGAGTTCGCACAAAAAGATAACAAAAACCTGAAGTTAACACCATGCAAATACTTGGACAAGTACATATTCAACAACTTGCATGAAGTATTTTTCTGTGATTTCCCACATGTGTTGTAGGATTTATCACAAAATTTGTAGTAGATACTGTGAAGTCTTATAGTGCAACAGAGAAAGAGTTTCTGAAGGGACCTCGAGGTAGGTATATCAGATCACTGTAAACGTCCATCAAGATGTTACTATATAACAAAGGTGTAATGACAATGGCCTCAGATAGCTAAACTTCCCTACGTGTATGGGGGAAGGGGGGAAACACTGACAAGAGATGAAGAAATGGAGGAAGAAATGGATAGAGGAAAGAAGGAGGAGGCCTTGGATCCAATCACGATGGAGGAAGACCAGATCAAGCATACCATGGCAACAACTGGAAGAACGCGTAGTGGAGTACCCTACCAATATATGATGAACAATAAGAAGAGAGCTGTACCCACGAGGGAAGGCTTGGAAAATGATGTAGAAGAGGAAGAGGATCTCTGGGCTTTGGAGCATATTTAGGAAATCTTGCATGCAGCATATGAAAGGAAGACAAAAGGTCCAAGAGCAGGAACAAAAGGTAACACTCCTATCCATATCAGTGTCAGTGTGGAACCCATAAACCCATGTGTGACTAATACACCAATAAGAACACCACCATTTATACTACCGAATTTCGGGGGAAGGAAGACAACATGAAGTACATCTAGTCAAGGAGCAACAATTGGAGGAGCCAGTTCAGGATTGCAGGACATGATCCGACCATCAGATTACCATAATTCAAGGGAGAGGCATCGAAGGACCCTGAGAAGCACTTGTTCATCTATGAAAAGATATAGGAAGCAAAACAGATCACAGATGAGGACACTAAACTTGCATAGTTAGCCAACATGCTAAGAGACCGCGCACTGGATTGGTACATGAGCTTAGCTACAAACGATCCACTTTGTCTAAATGGTTTAGCCCCTTTTTTTTATAAGCTTTTAAATCTTCATATGACCAAGCCCAAATGTCTTTATATTCTTGGATAATATTCATTATGCTTTTTATTTAAGCATGAGTGGTCCCTTTTCCTATCTTGATCATCCTAGGACTGTTTTCTGAATCAATATCAAATTCAATAGCTTGATCATATTGATCAATAATAGGTTTTCCCTTAAACATATCATGTCTATCAAACATTATTTCGAAAGGCATTTCTCCTTTGGGAAGATGATTGTTTGGTAAATATTGAACTTCTAGGTTCATGGATTCAATCAATAAATTGATTTGACCATATGAAAATTCTTGCATACTATGTAAAAAACGAAGAATTTGGGCATCATCATTAAAAACTTGCAAGTTTTCAAGGTTATCAAGTATATATTTTCTAAAAATTACTTCATTTTTACATTGACCACGAAGCATGTCCTCATAGGGTTGTAAAGTGGTTGCGGACAACTAAAGCATCAACGATAGTGTTTTTATATATTGGGACAACTTCAATAAAAAAAGGCATCAAAGAGTTCTATACCATCTAGGATCAAATTCCTATATCTTCTCAATTTTTCATTATTAGAAACATAATTCTTTTTTATTTGAGAGACAATTAGGTCAGAATCTCCTATGAATTTGAGGCACTTAATATTCCTATATAGAGTTAAATCCAATCCTATAGTCAAGGCTTCATATTCAACAATGTTGTTTGTACAATATTCACCTATAAGAAAATAATGTAGCAGTATGCATGGGAGATACAAGGACAATCCTAGCACCAAACCCTAAACTAGAGTGAGCACCATCAAATTCCAAATTCCAAACATCATTATTTCCCTTATACTCCTGTTCTTGAGCTATTGAATTTGCTAAGAGACATAACTTACCAATCCCTTCATCCATACACATGAATTCACGCATAGGATCTTGAGGATCTTCAACTTGGTATCTTACAATATGTTCTCTATAGAGGGTGACAAAATCCCCATTAGGAGTTGGAATATTAGCATAGGACAAGTCCATTTCGAGACTACCACCGAAGGTTGCGACCCACTTCCTAGACAATAAAATTCCCCAAGCATCAGAAACATCTATGACCACAACATCCATTATAAGTGATATATTTGGGTAAGTAGAAGGGATAACCTTGAGATATTTAATGAGACCACAAAAAGGAATAACTATTGAGTCAATCCCACACACATTTCTATAAGTTCTTATGATCTTTATACCAAGCGGATTCATAACTTTCAAAGCCATAACATTAGTAGAAGCCCAAGAATCGAGCATGCGATTGTGAAGAAGGAGATTGTTTATCATTAAGGTAATAAAGAAAGGTGCATGCCCTCCATTATTCTTGTCATGGTTCATGGTTTGAAGGATTTCAGGAGGGTCCTCAAGATCATCTTGAAGGTAAAATAGCTCCTTAAATTAGGCCCGTTGTGAAGGAATCTTAGTGAGTTCAAAAAGAGGAATAAAAATATTGATTTTGGTCAAGTCAATATCTAAGTCTACGTTTTCATCATCTTTGTCTAAGGTTGGAGAAGGAGTAGGGTTATCACTTATGTTGGATGGTCTATGTTGAGAATCCTTCTTATCATATTGCAAGCAACCTTTGTTCCTAAGGTTATTCCTAGATTCTTCATTGATGACATTCAACATTTATAATTTGGCCACCCTTACATTCTTGAGATTCTCAATCTCCCATTATTCCTTGGTAATAATGAGAATTGTTTGTGAAGGTATACTGTATATGGGATCCACTTCTTCAACCAGTTCATATGATCTAAAGCATTAGGGTTTTTTGATGTACTCCATTCTTTATCATAAGGAAAGTTATGTATTTGAGCCTTATCCAACATATCAACTTTGTTCAAAAGGACCCCTTCAGTTTTCCTTATTTGGATGGTTGTTTGGTCAAGCTTTTGATATGACATTGATATGTTTCCATCACTTGTTTCCTTAGAGCGGGTCTTAATCTTGGTAATAGACACATTTATCTTGGATGCTATCAAGTTGGTTTCAATTTTGGATGCCCATTCTTGATCTTCCACCAAGGTACTTTGTTAAGACCCGGATAAATCCCCATGTTATGTATAAAACCCCTTATTAAGCCCTAGATATTGAATTATTACATTTATAGTAGGTCGGCTGGAACCTTTCATTGCACCATTTCATCATAATTGTACCCCTTTGTCTCCTATATATATCAAGGAGATCTAGTATTAGGATCATCTTACTCATATATTATTGTACTATGAAGTGGAAATATTGTAAAAGGAGGTTCCCTCCTCAAAGTGCACTATAATTATTGATTTTTTTTTTATCATTTTTAAGGCGCTGGATCATAATATTTGGTATCAGAGCTCATTAATCCCAGGGTTTTTCTTCTCCAAGAAAGTCATCTTAACATTTTCACTATAAAAAATTTTCTGCGACGATTCAAATTGTGAAACTAGGAATTTATTTATAGGACATATCAAGGTATATGTGGTAAAAATTTCAACATCCGGGTCGTCATAATTTAAAAGATACACCCTATGGAAGATAGGGTATCTAACTAGTCCTATTAACTAGTCTCAAACACGTGTTCATGGTAAAATAGTCATATCTTCTTCAGCAAGGATCCAAATTGAGTGACACCAATTTCATTTGAAAGAGGATCGTCTTTAGTATTTCCGGCACAAGTTTCAGATTTGAATATAACATATTTGGCACGGGGCACGCTACACAAGTTCGCTCTCCTAGAAAGGCCAAAATGCAACAAGGTGTGGGGAAGTTACCCTAACTTCCACTTGGAACATCCAATTTTGATCAGACCTGTGGCATTGAAGAGAAGAAATTTCATATTACTACAGGTTGAAATTTTAGACTCATAAGGGCTGGAATTTTAGAAATACATCAAAAGGAAGGTCGGCCAGGAGGACAGACTCCAAATTAAGGGCCAAAAAGGTACATAACTTACAATTGGCATAACGTTTTAGTGGAAGATCTGTTTTTTGTGATTAAAAATTTATAATAAAGAGGGGAAAGAGGAGAATTATCATTTTCTTACATGGCTCCAAAGGCTCCTCCAAAATTTACTTCACCAACTAAACCTCTAGAAATCTGAACCATGATTCAAGATGAAATCGACAAGAATTATCGTGAGATGGAAAAGAGGATCACTGAAATGGAAAACAATATGGATAAGACGATGAATGAGAATAAGAATGAGATGAAAATAAATATGGAATAAATGGGAAATATGATGGAAGAAAAGAAGAATGACATGAAAAAGAAGATGGATGGAAATAAGGAAGAAATACAAAAATCTATGAAGGAATTGCAAAATTCCATGTCTTCTCTGACCATTCAGACTCTAGATGAAAAAATCCCTAAAGAAGATATCAAAATTTCAAGAACCCATGAAAATAAAGCTAGTAGTCATGTTGAACAACCTGTAGAAAGTAAGCAATTCTCAAGCGGATTTAACTCTAATAGTGGAGTTAATTATGGTAGGGGTCGGAAATTCAACCTTCCCAAGATTGAATTAAAGAAGTTTGATGGAACAAAGGTATTTACATGGGTAAACCAAATAGATAAATATTTTGAACTACATAATATTATGGATGATAAGAAAAGGATTCACCTAGCAACTTTGAACTTTGAGATAAAACCATATCAATGGTACCAATGGATAGTAAAAAGGCAACCCCCTTTTTATCATTATACTTGGGGTTTATTTACAAGGGACTTAGAAGCACAATATGGAAAAGTTTGGGAACATGACTACTTCAGTCAATCGACAAGAATCAAGCACTTAGGGGCTACTGAAGATTATAATTTAGAATTTCAGGTATTGGCCACAAGGGTGGATGACATAAGTGATGAACAATTGTTGCAGGCTTACATGGG
>JASDQU010106477.1:110048-124294 GCA_032191745.1 Picea mariana
TTTATCTTTCTTCTAGTACTAGATCCATGAACTCAGGACTGACATTCGGGTGCACCTTCAATCCTTTGAGCTTCTTGCTCTCCCTCTGAGTCAGATATCCAACCTGACTGACATATCACATGCTGGCCAAGCATTGTGTATACTCTGCCTCTCCGTTCTCCAATCAGAACTATTATGATGAGAACCTCATCTATTGCATGAATATGACCATAACCACGTTCGAAAGTGATTACATATCCATCATCCTCCAAAGCTGAGACTAAGAGGAGATTAACTCTCCACCCTCATACAAACAACACCCCTTCAACTTCTAGGGTCTCTCCGAATTCCAACAGAAACCTGACACTGCCGACTCCTATGATCTGGTGAGTCCCATTCACGACATGACCAGGACCAATCTCAGATATGAACATAAATGAATCCAACATTCCTGTCATATGACTAGTGGCCCCACTGTCCACTATCCAAGTCCTGTCAAACTCAAAGCTACTTTTGTTGCCACTAGAAACAATGGAAACAAGAGAAAACTCTTTCTCAAACTTCTCACTAAAGTCATTTACCTCTGTAGAGGTTGCTACCTATTTCTCCTTCTCCTTCTCCTTTGTCCCCTTCCTATTGGGACACTGTGTTGCATAGTGGCCATATTCATTTCATGCAAAGCAATGAACTTTGCTGATGTCAATCCTGGAACCCTTCTTACTTTTTCCCTTTCCCTTTAACAGAAGAGCAAAGTTCTCCTCAGTAGCTCCCTCTCTTCCCTTCTCTCCATTCACCCGAATCTCCTCCTGAGTGAAATCATCCCAAAGTCTGCTCCAATCTGGAAGTTTTTCACGTCCCACAATGCATTTCACAAAGACTTCCCAATCCTTTGTAAAACCTCTCAAGGCTATCCTCACAAGCTCTGAATCTGAGATGACTTCCCCCACAGCTGCCAGTTCATCCTTAACTTGTGCCACCTGGGTAAGATATCGAACCATACTCTCACCCATGGTCATCTTGATTAAATGTAGTTTATCTTTGAGTGCCATCTTACGGTTTTCATTTTTAGCCTCGTATAGGTTTTTCAATGCCTCCCACATTTCTTTGGCTGTCTTATTTTCAGCCAGGTGTGGGATGAGTAGATCCCTTACTCCATCCAAAATGAGTCTCTGGGATTTGGCCTCTTTGACTTGATGTATATCCAAGGCAATAGGATCGTTGGGAGGAACTATCACAATAGTGATAAGAGCCCATAGTTTATTTTCTTTAAAAATAGTTGTCATTCTAACCTTCCATTGTAAATAGTTAGAAATGCCATCTAACCGGTCCTCAAGTCTGATGGAAGCCATATTCAAACAACTATTCCCCTTTTTTCTTTGCCTAACTCTGAAATCAAATTCTACATAATGCACTTCTTACAGAGTCCTTGCTTTGATACCATGAATATTTTTAATGACAAAATAATAAATATCTCATTCACACATTTCGTCAAACACTTGACTAACTTGAGATTTTAATCTTTTAATAAATGCCTTTAAAACTAAAAGCAACTGAAAGCTAAAACACTTAAGTCAAGTAAATCACTGACCCATACTCTGATAAGGCAATAAATAGACAAGTGATTTTTGGTCCAATGACCAGGGCAAAAACCCCACCGTGGGGAAAACCCTAGAGAGATTATTTCTATTATTCAAGAGCAGATCTAAAATTTCTTACAACCCAGAAATTTATTAATTCCAACTGTAAATCAGAAATGAAAATGAACTTATCTCAGCAATCTGATTTCTTTCTAGAAATTTGTGCCAACAAGCTTCAACTGCCCACACGTGCCAACCAAACAACAGCCTGATTTCTGGGAAATCATGTCACTGTACATATAACAAACAACAACAATAAATGCATAGAAATTTGTCTTAGAAAGCATGCCAGCAAGTACAATACGGACTTCTTTCTTGGAAATCATGCCTCCCTCTTGCTGTACAGTCTGTCTTCTCACTGTACGGAATGTCCTTCCTTTTGCTGTAAGCACTGTTATGATTGCATTGCCTTGGGAACCGTGCACTCTAATTAACTTGAAAAATTGTGCTCTTAAACTCTCCAGAAATTTGATCTCTCTCTCCTTTGTCTTTACTGTGTGTTCTTCTCACATTCCTAATCATGTATATGTACTCTTCTCTTTTCCCAAGAAACCCTAACTTACATAACCAACTTCAATCTAATGGCTATTATATGTCTAATCTGAGGGCTCATATTTAATGCTCCTCATTAATTACAAAATAAGTAATAAATGCTGATTAAATACTTTTGGGTCCCACAACTTAAAATCACTTTAAGTTATAAAGTACATTCACTTTATAAAAGCACTTTATTTAAAAAGTCACTTTACAAATAAAACATGTCTAGGAAATATGACTTTTATGTCCCCCCCATGACAAAACACAAAACATGAATGAGGACATCCCTTGTTACATTTCAACAATAACATTACAAACTTAGAGAGGGGAAACATCACACAATACCTCATCTTTGAAGGGCTTGATTCCGTATGACAGGCGGCATTGTTGGCTGACGCAGATGTCCCTTCCTTAGTGGAGCCATCCGATGGTGTAGGGTTGCGGGTGCGACATTGTCAAAAACGCGAGTTGCTTGACAACATCTGTTGATATGAGGTTATTTTGGCTACCACTATCAATGATGAAGTGCAAATGGGTACCCTTCACCCACATCTATGAATGAAAAAGGTGCTTGCCTTCCTCTGGCTTGTCTGGTTCACTGGGCTAGAGCTTGGTGGTAGCAACGATAGCACTGGGTTTTGCGTCAATGATCCATCTCCCCCTTTCTGGTTCTGACTCAGATTCAAACCCCACATCTGATTCAAAGGCTTTCACCTCAGCCACCAGTGACTACTTTGAGCATAAATCGACAGTGTTATGCCAGGGTATCTTATGGAAGTCACACCACTTCTCGGTATCTTTCTTTGTCTTTTTGGTGTCCTTCTTTGCTTGCAGCCTAGAATGGTTGTCCTGAGGTTGTCCATCTTTGCTCTGTCCTTTATTCTATGGGTTGGGGCCACCCTTTCCTGGATTTTATTGTGAGGGGTTCCCATGCCCAAATTGTTGTGTCTTTTATTTGAGTTTCTTATTGATTTTGACGACATATTAGTAGGCCACGCCCAAGGATGAGATGTACAGAAAATCCATTTCATCCTGGATGTATCTATGTAGAATGCCATGATACTTGAGCACCAGATGTCACTCAGAATCTTTGATGCGTAGTTTGGTGCACAAGGTATGGAAGATATTTGTGAACTCGGACACTGCTTGGTCTCTTTCCTACCGCAATGTAGTCCATTTTGTGTACAGGTCATCATAAATTCCAACATGGTAGTATTGTTCCTTAATATCATCCCTGAAGGACTCTCAAGTGACTGTGAGTGTAAATAATGAGGGTTCCTCTATTTCCTTTTGCTCACAAAAATTTTCCCACCAATATTTGACATGGGGAACGACTTTGAGGAGCACAAAAGTAATATTTTCTCTATTCGAGAAGTTATGGACAAAGAAATACCCTTCTAACAGATTCAACCATTTGTCTCTAGCATCTGTGTCTATTTGACCTTCAAATATAGAAATATTGAAGTTGATTTTTACCTTGAAGGGGGCAGTGCCTCCGTTTGGGGAAGATGCGTCGTCTGTTGGTAACCACCAAAGAATTTGCGCAAAACTATCCATCATCTCATTCCTCTGTTGCGCGAGGGATTCATTGAGCAACATTTTGAAGGGATCTCCTATCCCGTTGTATTTCTTTTCTTCCACAGTGAGAAGTCGTTTGAGCATGCGAGAGCTTTTTTCCCCAAGAGAAACAAGCTTGAGACCCAATTCTTTGTACCTTGACCTCGTTGGGGACATGCATTAAGAACGACAAGGAGCATACCGCTCTGATACCACTGATTCAAATTTTATGCACAGAATGAAATGAATACAGATTATTATCAAAAGAGGCTTAACACAGAATAACAGATATACAGTAAAATTGGTTTCTATTCAATAAGGAAATAAGTTGAAACTGTAAAATGTAGCGAAAAACAAGCTTGCTAGAATGGTGGTGGCTTATCTCTGAGAAGAGATGTGATGACTATGCTCATTCACAAGAAGATGATTAAAATGAGGCTCTGAAGGCCTTTTTACAATAAACAAGAATGTCAAAAACCCTATACATCCAAAAACTTAACCCTAGGAGATGAAGCGCCAAAAGTCATGTGGGCCCCGTTTGGGTAAGTTAGTACATCAACTTCCTGGGGTCGTAACTTTTGCATACGATCTTCGTTTTAGGCACACGATAGCCCATTGGAAAGGTCTATCTGAGGAGTACACATGTTTCCACCAGGATCAGACTTTGTTAACAATATAATTGTGGCGAGCCCTAAAAACGTTGTTTAGGGCATCAAAATGGCCCTGAAAGTCAGGGACTCGAAAACTAAGAAAAAACTGCGAAAATGGACCAGTTGGAATAGGTGGGAGGCCACCGACATCCATTTGGATCAACAAATACCACTTATCGGGTTCTGAAGTCAGTTAGAGCCTCTTGGATAGCTCGACATGAGTTAGAGACTACCCACACCTTATATGGTCTTGTGTTTGAGGTGGTGAAAAGGAGAAAAATGAGAGGTGAGAGACTTGGAAAAAATATATCTTAAGAACCCCCAACCTGGGTATTGTCCTCCCTTAGCTTCTTGAGTGGCCCAAAAGGACAAGGGATGAAGTTTGATGGACAAGGGGGTGAAAATAATCTTGTTGGTTTTTGGACAGTAAACTAATAAAAATGAACAACAAGTTGTTTTGTCCCTTATGGACAAGGGAAGAGGTTCTATTGATGGGTCTAAATTCATCCAAAAAAAGTAAGGGGTTACACCTGGTAAGAATTCCCAATTAGACCTCTCACTATTTGGAATATGGAGCTCATCCAGATTTTTGCCCGAAAGCCATTTCTAGTTTGGTTTTACCAGTTGCGTCCTGACCCATCAATGAAGATGAGTGATGGATAGTTATGCAAACAAAATATGTAGATGAAGACTATGTAAATGCAGGTCTAATCTATTTCTAATCTATCCTATCATAGTTAGGAGTGAACTATAGTAACATAATAAGTTTTAATGAAACTAAACTATGCATAAACCCCAATCAGATAATTGTCATGAAGGCACACAGTTAGAAACACATGCATACATGTCTATAACTAGAAAAATCCAAGTCACATATTTGCATACATCCACAACTCATTCGCTTAGGACATGTAATATAGGAAAGAGTAACAAAACTGCAAGGAAATGCATATTGCATCATAATAGTCCATAAACAAACATGTTCTTACATCCCATGTGAAAAGCAAATATTCTACTTGAAATAGTTAGCAACAAAACAACAACACATGCGATTCCTTGTCTCTATCAAAAGTTGGCCATGAGGGCTTCTCCGTATTAACAGTTTCAGAAATAGTACATGAAAACTCTAAGGAAAACTTTTCAATTTTAGTTGAAACTATGTTCCCAAAATAGTTCAGAAGTGTACAATGTTTGAAGATCCAAAATCCCTTCTTTCGTATACAATTCTGGTATTTATTGGAGGTTGATGTGACCCTTGGCCTTCTTCCTACCCCGATGATCTTTCATTTCCCAAATTTTATCTTTATCACCTTTGTAATGATGAGGGGGACAATCAACAATTACAATTCGAATTTGTTCTCTATTGCTGGTGCGTCATTATGGATTTTGGTTGTAGTGCATCTTGTCTAACATAATGACTCATTCAGACATTGGGGAATCTGATTGTTCAATTATTTGGACTCGTTCCTTAGTTATTTGCATATGATTACCTTTTCTTCTCCTCTTTCACTACTACAACTGTTGTTATTTCTTCTTCGATGTCTTTAGTTGTAGATTGCATCGCGAGAATGTTGAGTGCGACCCTCCTTCTCTCGGTACCTGGTACCATTCAACATACAATATATGAGAGTAACTTCAAATAAACTATCATGAATAATCATTAGAATGCATATAGCTGAGGGATTAAATAATTGGAATATCAATTAATCATCCCTGGATTCAATTCCTGCTTCGTCTACTCATGATTGAATTGTTGCGTTCTCCTGGGCTGCCAACTAGGTACCAGATCTTCATCTTAAAAACTGAAGGTAATGGGTTAGGAATTTCTTAAAACCTATAACAATAAATTCATATATCTCGGAAAGAGATTTCCAACGGTATAAAGAATGCATAAAATAGACACCCTAGTCAAAAGTTATGGACGTTATCTGAAAGACATTTTTTTAGGTTTCAGAGGAGTTAATGGCAACTCCTTCAATTTGCATCGGAGGAGTTGATGGAAACTCCTCCGATTTGCATAGGAGGAGTTTGAATGAACTCTTCCAATGCGCATCGAGGGATTTTGAATGAACTCCTCTGATTTTTATCGGAGACCAAGTCATGAACATTTCCGGGTGAAAGATGGAGGTTGAGTTATGAAATTCGTCGAATGAGCGTGTTGGCACACTCTCATCTAAGTTCTATGGGAAAGTAAATTCAAAGCCTAGACTCTGTCTTTGTATCATCGTCATGCATGCATTGAAGACTTGCTAAGCTTGAATTGTCACACATTGATCTTGGTTTCATGTAATAGTAATTGATTTGAAAGTGGTTTTAAATAATTTCATCAAGGGGGAGGGGAATTCAAAACAATTAAAAAAAAAGTTAAAATGGGGGTGGCTTCCCCACCACTCTATCTTACCTCTTAAACTTAATCATGAGTATTAAAATGATAAAAAATGGTATCACGCCTCCCTTCCTTTCACGTTTTCATGGCACATGAAATTAGGATAAGTATAAGGGGAAAGGGGGTGGCATGCCACGCTCCTCCTTACCCCACTCCATGGCGTAAGTTTTACACATGGAGGGGGTCGTGAGTCACTCCCCCTCCATCCTCATGCTTTATAACCCAAATTTAACGTGACTTGGAATCAATAGGTTTTATGGGAACTACTTCAGTTTCGTGGCTGAAGTTAAGATTAAGTGCCCCGACCCCATCGCTAAACTTGAACAAAGCTGAAGTGTTCCACCCATCAAATTCGGTGCACATTCCTTGTTCGAATCTGTTTGACCAGAGGGATGAGACAGCTAACCGTGAAGTTCAAAAACGATGTTGTATAGAGTGAAATTTGGGCGTCTTTTAAAACTTCATGAGCCAAAATCTTCCATTTTGTGGGCTTCTCCTTCCGTTTTCATGGGCGCTTCCCTCTTTGCAAAATTCGTGGGTGCTCTGTATGAATTCCATGGATTCTTTCACACAGGTTTTGTGTGCGTTTAGTTCAATTTCGTGGAAAGCCATCAAATCGTGTGGGTTATACTCAGATTTCGTGCCAAAGGTATGATTGCTCTCAACCAGAAAAGCATAGCCAACGTCATCATTTTTGTTTTCTTTGATGAATTTCGGGGTATTCCCTATCAATACCACTGACGGCGTCGGCGAATTTCACCTTAAGACCGCCGATGACATCGTCGAAGTTTCCTTTAACCTTTCCGATCTCATTCGGAGTATTTTGCTTTAACTTCGTCGATGAAAATCGGCGAAGTTTCTAGCATCTCCACCGATGGACATCGGAGCTTGTCCCAACAACTCAGCCGATTGTATCAAGTTGCATCGGAGTACTTGCTGTCAATTATGCCGACTCTATATAAGAATCCTTGTTACAAACGTCGTCGAGTTATGTTTAAAATTTTTGTTTTAGGTGTTTTGTTTTTTTTAAAAGGAGGGCGTATATTTGAAATACATTGTGATGTGAAGAGACTATTTGGTTGGGTCTCTCTTTCGTTGTTGCTTCACCCAAATTTAATTTTATCAGTCCCTATGTAGTCTATGCTATGTAATGAATTAGTTCATCCATTAACATTGCAGTGTGATGCGTCAGTGGCATGAAATTATACATTCATCAAAAAAACCAATTGATGTTTGGATCGTTTAGTATTGTTTAGGAGCTGGGAGGACCAATATTTTTTCGAAGTGCATTTCAGATCTCGCACAAGATCAATAGGTTTTGTGGTTAATTCATATGATGCTAGGTTATTCTTTCAAAATCCAAAATTAGTCATAAAATCAAGAAACACAAACTAAATAAGCTGGTTCAATGTGTGTGATGAAGGTTACTTTTGCACAACAAACTCTATTATGAGTGTAATATGAAGTATGTTAGATACGATAGGTAGTTAGTGACTATCGTTTTAATTAGGAGTGGAGAGATTAGTGTCTGGAAATGTTAGGAGACTCACTAATGACGTGATAAGGATCTTGGCTGGAGGAAGATGAGATAGGCCTCAAGGCGAAGGTGAGTCTTGTTGACTGGTCAGGGTTGGCGAGAGAGAGATAATATTGTCATCAATACGCTCAACGACAATGCGGGGTCAATATCCTTTCGTTGATGCATCGGGGAAAGTGAGTGAGACTTATCAACCGACAGTGCGTCAGTGAAGAAGAGGTAAACCTCACAGATATGCAGTACAATGAAGTGAGAGGGAGGAGCACCGCTAAAATGTGATGCATCAACGAAAGTAAAAGGAGGTTATCTAGTGAAAGGAATGTGTGTGGAGAGGGTAATCTTATGAATGTTACCGATGCGTCGATGCTAATCACAGACTCTTCTTTGGTGATAAGAAAGTGTGTAGTGAGGTTTAGTATAAGCGCATTGGTGCATTAGTCACGTTCGAGGGAAGGTGGACAATGTAGTGATGAGGAAATCACTGGCGCATGAATGTGTAGGTAGATGAAGGATGCATTCGTTGGTATGCTATGTATCAATGCAAGAAGAGGGATCTTGTTGAAGAGGGATCCTTGTGATACAATTCAGTCATAACCCATTTTCTGTGTGGTCCCACCTACCCCTTTTCGTGTTTCCTCTTCATCATGGCCCACACTCGTAGCCAAGACTTGGAAGCTCGCTTCAATGCCTTACACTCTATTTTCACAAAAACCCAACAAGAAGTGAGACATATTAGTGCCAATATTGCCATTGTCAATAAAAACATGCATTCCTCCATCAATGCCAAAATAGAGGACCTCAAACAAGACCTTGCTACCCAACTTGAATCCTTCACTACGATGATCTACATCAAGCTGCATATCCCTGCAGATCGTCCCTCATCTGACCCGCCTTTGCAAACTGAAAGTGAAACTTCCTCTCATTCCCAGAATTTTCAGACCCATCACTTTCAACGTGAACTACACCTTCTGCGTGTGGATGTGACCTAATTTGATGGCTCGAATCCCATTGGTTGGGTAACGCAAATGAAATATTATTTATCTTTGTATGGAATTACATATGAGTTGGCCAAACTCCGGTATGGTGTTCTCCATCTAGATCAAGAACGTTGGCAATGGATAAAAAATTCCCACCAAGGGTATGTGGCTTGTACACATTTTGTGGTAGAGATTTATGAACACTTTTACACTGACACCAAACATTTAGGTTGTTTGACAAAGTTGAAACAATATGGCATAGTGTAAGACTTTATATCCTCTTTTGAGTGATCAACTTTTCATATAGAGGGCATGTCTGATGTTTTTTTCGAGAATATTTTATCATTGGCCTCAAGGATGAGATTCATGCCCATGTCCTCATGGCTCAACCTCAGAGTTGGGTGGACACTAATAAAAGAGCTAAGGAAGAACAACAAGTTGTCTCTTCTAAAAACCGAAAACCCTCGTTTATTCCTCGCACTAAACCAGTCACTCCCACTGCTCCTGCTAATCCACTAAAGATCCAGAATTTGACCAAGGATGAAATGGATGAACGCCAACTCAAGGGCCTTTGTTCTAATTGTGATGAAAAATATTTTTCTGGGCACAAGTGTAAGGAACAAAATCTTTTTACGGCCATCTCAGAGGATGTTTCAGAAGACAATGTTGAGGCTCCCCTTGTGTCCGTGTCACCTGAACCCATTGACATGACCCCTCCCTCAGACCCTCCTGAAGTAGAACCGATCATTTCCCTAAATGCTCTCACTCGCTTCTATGCTCCCCAAACCCTCAAGCTAATTGGTTACATTAAGCATAGGAAGGTCATCATTCTTGTTGATAGTGGAAGCTCCCATAATTTTATTCATCGTCGTATTTCCCAAGAAATTAATTGCTATATCTATGTCATCAATAATTTTCAAATCATGTTTTCCAATGGCGGGTCCATGAAATGTGGAGGGCGTTGTGAAAATGTGTGTATCCAAATTGGTGAGTACCATATGAAATATCATATGTTTTCTATCGACATAGGCAGTTGTGACATTGTGTTGGGTGCATAATGGCTAAGGAATTTCGGTCCCATTCTCATGGGTTTTAAGTAATTAACCATGCAATTCGACCAAGAGGGTCAACAATATCAGTTCCAAGGAATCACCGTCAGATCCCCGAAAATCATTAGTTCCCATCGCATGGAAAAGCTGCTCAAAAAAGGTCATTATGGCATTATTTCCCAACTCCATGCCATACAAGCCACTAAGACACCCTCTGTGCTGCAGGACCTCCAATCCATCCTCTCTAAACATCACGTGGTTTTTTCCACTCCCTAGGGACTCCCTCCTTCCCGTGGTGTTCATGATCATTCCATTCCCCTTATCCTAGGAAGCCTTCCTCCCAATAATCATCCCTATCACCATCCCTATCGTTATTTGCCCTAGTACGAGACCCTACTCTTCTCCTGTGGCCATGGTCCTTAAGAAATAAGTTTATTGGCGCATGTGTCCTAACTTCCACACCCTCAATAAACTCACCATTAAAGACAAATTTCCCATTCCTGTCATTGATGACCTCTTGGATAAATTGAGTGGTACCTAGTTCTTTACTAAACTTGATCTTCATTCTGGCTACCAACAGATCCGTATGAACGAGGCAGCCATTCCTACGATCGCATTTAGAACTCATGAGGGCCACTATGAGTTTTTGGTCATGCCCTTTGGCTTGTGTAATGCTCCCTCCACTCTCCAAAGCCTCATGAATCATGTCTTCTGTCCTTTTCTCTGTCATTTTATCTTAGCTTTCTTTGATGATATCCTCATCTATAATAAAACCTAGACATCCCATATTTCTCATGTGGATCGAGTTCTCCATCTACTCTCTCAACACCAAATTTTCCTCAAAAAATCTAAATGTGCTTTTGGTGCCTCATAAGTCGAGTACTTGGGTCATCTTGTTGGCAAGGCTGGTGTCAGGGTGGATCCTAAAAAGATTGAAGTTATGCAAGATTGGCCTCACCCAAAGACTCTCAAAAGATTGCATGGATTTATGTGTTTAACAGGTTATTATTGCAAGTTTGTTAAGAATTATGGAAAGATTGCGACACCTCTCACTACTCTCCTTAAAAATAATTCTTTCACGTAGACTCCAGTAGCTTCTCAGGATTTTCAAACCTTGAATATAGCCATGTGCACCACTCCAGTCCTGGCCCTTCTTGATTTCACAAAGACCTTTGTCCTAGAATGTGATGCTTCTGGGAAAGGAATTGACACATTCCTTATGCAAGAGGGTTGACCTTTGGCCTTTACCAACAAACAACTGTTAGAGCAACATTTGGGCAAATAAATCTATGAGAATGAAATGTTGGCTATTTTGCACGCCTTGGATCTTTGGTGCCCTTATCTATTGCGACAAGGCTTCCAAATTAAGACAGATCATTAAAGCCTCAAGTATTTTATGGAACAACACCTTTCCCCCCCCAGAGCAACAAAAATGGGTGACTAAGCTCTTTAGATATGATTATGAGATCATTTACAAGAAAGGAAAAGACAATGTGGTTGCTGATGCACTTTCTAGAATATATGAAGATGAAGGGTCCCTTTTTTCTCTTTCCTTCATTGTACCAGATTGGCTCCAAGTTGTTCACCAGGAATGGCTACATGATCCCAAAAGTTCGCATATGATACAACAATTGCATGCCAATTATCCAGCCTCCATAGGGTACTCTTGGCTCAATGATGATCTTCGATACAAAGGCTATTTGTATTTAAGTAAATAGTCAGAACTTAAATCCACAGTGCTTTCTGAGACTCATGCTACACCCACCGCTAGGCACTTAGGGTTTACCAAAACCTATGACTGGGTCAAACGTTCTTTTTTCTGGGATGGTATGAAGTAGGACGTTCGTAATTTTGTGGCTGAATGTGATGTTTGTCAATGAAACAAGGGAGAAACAATCAAATCTTCTAGCACACTACAACCGCTTCCGATTCCACCTGCTATTTGGCGGGATATCTTTATGGATTTTATTGTAGGCTTACCTAAATCGGACAATAAATCAGTCATCATGGTGGTAGTTGATCTTCTTTCCAAGTATACTCATGTATGTTCTCTTCAACACCCATTTACAACCTCCACTGTGGCTCAACTTTTAATGGATCAGGTCTTCAAGCTTCATGGCATGCCTCATTCTATTGTTTCTGATCGCGACCCAACTTTTACCAACAATTTTTGGCAAGAACTGTTCAAGATACAAGGCACCCAATTGCATCTCAGCACAACTTATCATCCCCAGGCTGATGGTCAATTGAATTTTTCAACAAGTGTTTGGAAACATATTTGAGGTGTTTTGCATCGGAAAGGCAAAATCAATGGGCTCAATGGTTACCACTAGTTGAATGGTGGTACAACACTTTTTACCATACAACTACCCACATGAATCATTTTGAAGCGGTATATGGACAAAAGACACCTTCAATTATCTCATACTTTCCAGGTGTTTCAAAGGTCCAGAAGATGGACCAAATGCTTACAGTTTGAGAGGCTATTCTCCGTACCCTCAAAGAGAATTTGGTTATGGCCCAGAATTGCATGAAGAAACAAGCATATCAAGGTTTCTTTGAACATCAATTTGCAGAAGCGGATCAGGTGTTTCTTTGACTGCAACCTTACAACCAAAATTCCCTCAAGGCTGACCATTTTCAGAAACTGATGCTCAAATTTTATGGTCCTTATACCGTTCTCAAGCGTGTGGTACAAGTGATACTGTTCTCAAGCGTGTGGTACAAGTGGCCTATCAGTTAGCTTTTCCCAGTCATTCTAAGATCCATCCTATTTTTCATGTTTCCTTCTTAAAGAAGGTGATTGGAACTAAGTGCCAAACTCAAACCAAACTTCCCAAGTTGGACGAAGAAGTCTCCATTTGGCTACAACCACAAACATTTTTGGGCCAGCGTGAATGTCAGTCGAGTGGAAAGATACAACTCCAACAGATGCCACTTGGGAACCAACTACCATTCTGCAATAATTTCCTAATCTCAAGCCTTGAGGACAAGGTTGTTTTTAAGGAGGAGGACGTGTTAGGGACCTAACCCCTCATGTAGGAAGAATACTATATTTCGATGTAATAAAGGTCAATATTAATAAGGCTTAGCAATAAGGAAGAATAAGTCAAATATAAGAAGACCTAATATAATCTTTCGCTTCTAGAAGGATCTTCCACTAGACTATTCTTTTCATAGACATATTTAGTATAAGTAGGACTAGAGGGTATGAGAAGTTTTTTCATGGATATTATTGTAATAGAGCTCTGCTCTGCTGGAGGTTTCCCCCTCGAAGAGGCAAGTGAACATTGCTCTCAGTAATCAAAGTGTTCTTTCTGGTGTTATTCTGGTATTATTTTGGTATTATTGTGGTGTTGTTCTAGTTATATCATTTTTTATCAGCCATTTCTAGCTAATTATTTATGTTCTGCATACTATTTTATATCTGTAATATTACAATTACTGCTACCAATAGCACCCATGCTAAAATTGGGGTATCAAAATGACACATTTTTTTAAAGTGGTAAAATAAATCATCACTACTATTAAAAAATAAATAAAATTAACCCTTAAATGCTTACCTTTTATATCTTAGTTTATCACTCCAAGAACAAGATAATACATAATGGCATGAAAATATCACCCTATAGTTTAAAAATTCAACATCACTTTTCAATATTTTTTAACTTTTATTAAAAAAATGTAAATACAAATTACATTGAATGAAACGTAAATTATTTCTTAAAAGTATTGTTACATTGTCTTTATTCAAAACATATGAGTTAAGAAATTTTATTATATTCTCCATATTCAAAACATATAATTCATAAAACATAGAATGATTCATAACTTCATGTAAGATCATATGTAAGTTAAATGTTCATTTGTAGTTACCATACAAACATCATATGGATCAAAAATACATAAAATGTTTCATACTCTTATTCAAACTGAC
>JASDQU010106478.1:2948-21852 GCA_032191745.1 Picea mariana
GAGAGTGAAAGAGAGTGTATTTTCTACAACCCTATTGGTTGTAGCTAAAAATTTATTACAATAGCTAGATCACTTGGCTAAACAAGATGCCCTTAGGAGACAATGTAGCTTAAAGCATGTATAATTAAATTCCAAACTTGAACAATTCAATCTCTTTGATATCATGTTTACCAATTCACAATATTCAATCTCCAATGCAAACGAGATTAGTGCCTTATCTATTGGGTTATGGGGTCTCTTGTTTTTTATCTAGGTTTATTACTCCTCTAGGGGTGTAATCCCTTTTACTCAAAGTAAAAAAACCTAGCAAGGTAAATCTACAAGGGTGTAATCCCTTTTACTCTTTGTAGCAACCTTTAAAATAGTCTTTTCAATAACAATAAAAGATAGATCCTTGATGGAGGGTGTATTCCCTTATACTCCTCCAAGACTTCAACAAAATAGCCTTGAAATAAAGAAGAAAGCACATACAATTGTAAAAATTCCTTACCTAATCCAAGAAATAGCTTGAAGAACCCTTACTTATCAATATATTCCACCACACTTTCCAAGAAACATGCATCAAGAGAAGTCGCTATCCTTCTTCAACCAATAGACAAGTAAAAGCATCCAATTTGCACCAAAGAAGAGAGAGATAGAAATGCCCAAGTAGGGCAAAAATTTCAAGAAAGAGTTTATGTAATTATCAAGTGAGTTATGTCTAAAATGAAAGTGAGACGACCTCTATTTATATGAGGTCATTTAAAACCAATTTGTCCACATAAGTTTGTCAACAACAAATTAAAAGGAGGCCGACCTCCTTTATGTTCCTTTACAACTTACAAAATATAAAAATACATGAAATAAATCCCTTAATAGAGTGACATCATTCCCTAAAGGGTGACGCTAGGCCTCAAAAGTGAGACGTTGAGCCTCTAGATGCAATTCATTGAGTCTCCAAAGGCCATATGTCCATCTCTCGTGCTCTGGAGTGTCATGTCATGCATCTAACTTCTTTCAACCACATCATCTCTTTTTCAGAACCATGAAGCCCATCAAAACCATAGCCTACACATGATGTCAAGGCTTGGAAGGTGACATCTTGGGCCTCCAAAGGCCAACATTCAAGTACCAAGGGCTACAATGTCATCCTCTAATGTTGTCCAAGTGCCTCCAAAGGAAACATCCATCATCTCAAATGTGGAATGGCTTCAGGGTCCTCTACCCTTCATATGGGGCATGACATCCATCCTTGGGGTTTTCAACCCCTCATGAAGGTTAAAAAGGAACAATCCTCAATGGAATAGCTTACACTTGGCAAGGCCCTGCAAAGAAAAACAAGTACACCCTCCAAGGGTCCACAAGTCACATGTATCATGCCAAGTAAGCCAGATTTAATAAAAGAACCACCTAAACATGTGCATTAAATCCCCCTTGTTCAAACTAAACAAATTCTCAAAGACCTTATACAAATTTCCAAATTTAAGTATGGGAGGGTTGTCATGGTGCCCTATTGGGTAGACCAATTCCCAAGTCAAGGAAATTTTTCCAAGAAGACCCTCTCTAAGTCATGAAATGAGCATGAGGTGGATGGGGGTATGAATTTTGGGCATGGGGTTCTTGACATATCAAGGGCTCATATTGTCTCATTTATGGGTGACTTTGTGGAGGGTGTGTTGCATCCTCGTTTGCAATGCAACATTTTTCCAAGCCCTATTATTGTCGTTAATTTATTATGGTCCAAAGCATTGAGTTTTATGTGCAATGGAAAGTAAGGAGTGTTGATATTATGGTAGTTGCGGGAGGTATTAACCTCCACATGTAACCTTTGACAAGACTAGAATATTCTGGGAAGCAAGAGAAACCCTAAAACATTGGATAATAACCCTAGGAGACAAGTCAGCTCAAGAGAATATTTAATATTGAGTTATTAGTCTCCAGAAAGAGAAGTCAGTCCAGTCAAGTGAGATAGAGCAGTATAAATAGAGGGCGCTAGAGCTCATTTGTCACTCCCACTCTCACAACTGCATAAGGACTACCGGTGCACAAGTTTGGAGAGGGAGTGCAGCTGCACTTGCTGCAACTAGCATTCTTGGTTATGGTTTGGACTTTCTCTTGATTATGGTTTGGACTTTCTCTTGGTTATGGTTTGGAATTTTTGCTTGGTTTCTGGTTATTCTTGCTTGGTGCGCTATCCTTGGAGAAAGATGCGCTAGCCTTGTTTGGCTATTGGTCTACTACCGGAATTATTCAGTTTGTCAAGGTTAAGGTGCTCGGGGGTGGCCTTTGTGCCTATGGTTGGGTGACAATATTACTATATTGTCTATGGAAAAACGAGCACATATATTTTTTTCTAATAGGTTATGGGCCCACACTATCTTCATACAATCTAACCATTTGAAGATAGATTGGGAAGTTATTTGTTAATCTTGTTATGGCACCAGTTACAGTTGCAGCTAAGTTTTTTTATTATGCAGCTGCAACAAACCCTAACCCTTGTGTTCAGGCACTTCTAGTGAAGCATTTGACCTAATTCCTTGACATCCTAGTGTGCCCTACCCTAGAACACCTCTTGGTACTCTCAGCGAGCAAAAATGTCAGGTTTGAATCTTTGGTCAAAGTCAAAGGTTAACTTCTAGTCAAATTGATTTTATGGTCAAAGTTGAAATTTTAGAGTTTCTATCTTGTTCCAATCATTGAATCTTCTAATTGAGTTTCTAATCTCTTCTTGTCAAGATGGTATCTAGTTTCAAATTCGAAGATAAGTTGGACGATGCTAAAAGGTTTCAAAGGTATGCACTTGTAAATGCTACCTAAGTTATATCATCTAGCAAAACATGAGTGTGTTTGCAAGGAAAGTACTAGAGATCTTGTCCAAGCTGTAATCTTGGATTCAATGCATTCAGAAGAACAAGTGCGCCCTCCATAGCAGTTAAGGCTTCAGGTTCCAGGTTTAATTAAATTGTAAGTTTAAAATTTGTGTATATCAAAGATGATAGTTACTATAGTACAAATTGTGAAAGCAGTCTTTAAAAGATTCTATTATTGCTAGGTGCAATAAATACTCAACTGCATATGAATATTATTGATATAGATGCTTATTGTACTTGTTAGCAAGTTGAACTAACATCTCCTTTAGATAGATATTCATGTTTGTTCTTGTTGATATTGTTTCGGGCAGGTACCCTTGTGAAATATGTAAATATGTTTGATGAACAATCCTTGCAGAAGTTGTCATATAAGAAGTTTATAAGGATGGCACAATTTCCATATGGACAACAATCAAAACAGATAGAAACAAACTTAAAGAGACTCAGAGGATTCAAACTTGAAGGAAGTCAGAAATCAAAAGGAAACCAGAACATGCTTGTGACACTTTGTATAAATCAAAGAGAGATGCAATAGATGGAAGCATGGACTCTCTTAGATGGAAGGATCTGATCACATAATTCCAAAAGAAGAGCATGCATATTACTCATTCAGGCATGAAGTTGGGATTAGGAGGGAGCTAATTCTCAATGATATGATCCATTGAAGAATCCATGAATACCATGAAGTATATGTCCATTTTATTCATTGGAAGTATCAACCATGATAAGCAACACGTGTTCAGTTTGACTCTAGAAGAAGTCTTCTCCGAAAAGAAGCCTTGAATATCCTTGGTTGTCCATCTAAATTTATGTTCCTATGGTGGAAGGTTGGAGCCTTCAGGAAAGAAGTGAATGTAATATGTAGAAGACTCCATGGAATCCAACATTGAAGATAAACATGATGAAGAACATGAAGATTCCAAGAAAGAAAGAAAATTCAGAACAACTAATTGAACCAGTTTGAACCCACTAGAAACAGTCAAGCAGAAGGAATGGAAGAAAGTTGTGATGAAGAACAATGTATGTGAGAAATTGTGAAAAAGACTTAAGCATTGGCAGATACAAGGCAAGACTTGGGGCTAGAGGGTTATCCCAGTAGGAGGGAGAAGACTACAATGACTACTTGTTCTAGTAACCAGATATACCTCTACCTGAGACATTATATCTCCTGCAGTATCCATGGGTTGGAGTTTACATCGGATGAATGTAAAGATTGTTCTTCTCAATAGAGTAATTGAAGAATAAGCGTATGCAGAGCAACCTCAAGGTTTTGAGGTATACCAGAAAGAGACCCTTGTATGTAGATGGAAGAAGACCTTGTATAGATTCAAGCAAACTTGGTGCAGAGCCTCTCATGTACAACAGAAGCATGGTGAAAACTTCATATGATAGAGGAAGTATATTTGAAATGGTTCTTCAGAAGTCTAGGATGATGGATTGCAAATACATGGAAAACTCCCATGATGACATATCTGAAGAAGTTGAGAGACTCTAATCCAGTAGACACGTCTTTGTATCGACAATTGATTGGTTCATTAATGTATTTGGAGAATACTCAACCGTATATTTTCCTTGTGGGACGTTTGATTTATGATATACATCTACATGGATTTATTGATTCAGATAGGGCAGGGAGTGCAGATGACAAAAGAAGTGCTACTTGGATATGTTTCAAATTGAGCTTTGCCATGATGTTATGGGCTAGCAGGAAACATAAGTATGTTTCACTCAGCACTGCAGAAGTAGATTATATTACAGTTTGTGATGCTTGTACGGAAGCAGTGTGGCTCTGTAAGTTGGTTTCTATACTGTCTGATCAGGTGTTGAATTCGACTGTGATATATTGTGATGATCAGAGCTATGTGAAGCTTTTAGAGAACTCGATGTTCCATGATAGATTGAAGCACATTGAGATCAAGCATTATATTCTCTGTGATAAATTTTAGAGGGGAGAAGTGGTTCTCCATTATATCTCCACAGATGAGCAGATAGTAGATATTTTGGTAAAGCCTTTGTCCAAGATGAAAATATTGTGTACTTAAGGGACAAGATGGGGCTTGTGGAAATGACTTCCTTATTGAAAAGGAAGTGATTACTCCTAGGTTGAGAGGAAGCACTGATATGGTATTGATTTATGGGCACTCATTTTCCATTCCGGAAAATGGTCCAAATTGGGAAGTTACCTTCCAATCCGAAAAGTGGTCCAAGATTTCTGACGGATAGGCATTTTCTAATTCAGAAAATGGTCCAGATCGAACAATCATTTTCGTAATGAAAATGGTCTGATAGATTATTGGTGTACCATAAATAGTGATTCCCCTTATGGCCAGTATGGGGGAATGGTCTAGGACAATCATTATTCTTGGCAGTCACCCTGAGTAGTGGTCAAGTAGAATGGTCTGCCTCGCAAGGCAGTCATTCTTTCGAAGTTCACAGTTGTGAGAAGTTTCGAAGAATAGTCCATTTTGGAGGTTGGTGCAGGATAGTCATTTCCATAAGAAATGGTTCGGAAAGTCATTCCCCAGGGCAGACTCATTCTCTCCAAGTTGCACTGTGATTAGTGTCGGAGGAATGGCCCAATTAGGTGAATGGTCCAGGTTCAAAAATTAGGGATAGGCATTCCCTAGGGTAGAATCATTCTCTCCAAGTTGCATTATGATTACTATCGGAGGAATGGCCCAGTTAAGTGAATGGTCCAGGCTCAGAAATCAGGGACAGTTATTCTTCTATGCTTGGGAATAATAGTCCACATATCCCATGGATGATGTTTTACTTTCTTAGGGTAGATGCTCTTCCAGATCTCATAGATGTGAGTGGAAGAATGGCCCGGATGACTCTGTTTATATCATGATATTGTTATGCAAGTTGATATCAGATGATATGATTGTTGTGGAGACTATATGTCTCTGGACAGTAGTTGTATGCTACTATGGTGGATGTGTTCCATTGTTTGTGACTATGTGTCACTTGTTAGTAGTTGTGTGCCACTAGGTGTGGTTGTGTACCACTGGATAGTAGTTGTGTACTACTATGGATAGACACAGTTGTGTTCTATTGAATGGCATTGTTCTGATTGCCATGGAGACTACCACTAGTATTGGAGATGATTTCTAGTTAGATGGATAGTCAGTGTGTTGATGGAAAAACATTCTCCAGGCAGAGAATGGTCTAGGCAGGACTGATTACTGGTGGATGGTGTTAGGGACCTAACCCCTTACATAGGTAGAACAATGTATTCCGATGTAATAAAGGTCAATATTAATAAGGCCTTACAATAAGGTAGAATAAATCAAATGTAAGAAGACCTAACAAAATCTTTCACTTCTAGAAGGATCTTCCTCTAGACGGTTCTCTTGATAGACATATTTAATATAAATAGGAGTCGAGGGTATGTGAACCCTAGCTTGGATATTATTGTAATAGAGCTCTTCTTGACTGGAGGTTTCCCCCTCGAAGAGGCCCGTGAACATTGCTCTCAGTAATCGAAGTTCTCTTTCTGGTGTTATTCTGTTATCATTTCAGTATTATTGTGGTGTTATTCTGGTTATATTGTTGTTCATCTACCATTTCTAGCATTTTATTTGGATAAATAGGCTCACTGGTCGAAGGAGCAAATCCTAGATAAATAGAGCGACTAGAAGTAGTTAGTGGGCAGGCGCATCCATCTTTTTGTTGATGTTCACTTTATTTCACTTAGCCCACATTCTCACGCTCAACTCACATTCTCACATTCGCCCATCTCACTCACCAGGCCTGTTCTGCATACTTTTTATATCTGGAATATTACAAGTGGTATCAGAGCACTTTTCTTGGCAAAAAATTGTGGGTTAAATTTTTTTCAAGGTAGAGATGTATTCCGACATCTTTAAGCCATAGAGATCTGTCGTTACGCACATAAACCCGCAATTGAGGGATTCATACATCCAAGAAATAAAAGTGGTTCTTAAGCGCACATTTGTTGGCCACCCTTGTAACCCCTATTGGTACCCCTTCGAGTGGTAGCGCATTAGACATCACCTGTGTATGGATCGACCTAGATTTCTTGAAGACCTCTGTAGATAAACCGATCGATCGCCTGACTACTATAGTGCCACCGAGAACAGCACTTGGGAAGATAGTCTCTAGTACCTGGGCAGTCGGGTAGTACGACTAAGGGCATGGTCTAGCCTCCTTAGTTAGTGCTCTGAGATATTGGGTCGAGTACTACTATTGGACCATGCACGTATATCAGAGAGCTATAGCACAGGGAAAACCCTTGTTTGGACAACCCTTGAATACCTAACTTTTGGGGACGGAAACAAAAAAATTAAAATAGACAAGATTTATTGCCGCGCAACTGTGTTTGGGTTACCAAATCACTACAGATTTCTTCCTGGTTAAGCATTTGGGCATTTCATCACTACAGTATTCTTCAGAACGGCGTATAACTCCGCAGGTGTAAAAAAAAAGTCTAGAAATTTTTGCACCATTATTTGGGACCTATTCCATTGGATTTATCTCTTCTCCCCTATCATATTCATACATATCATTTTTCAGCAAAATTTTTGACCCCACCCGCCCCATTTCGGTTCCCTCGTCATCATGGCCCATACCCGTAGACACGACTTGGAAGCTCACTTCAACTTGCAATCTAAATTCACAGAGACCCAATGAGAAGTGAAACAACTCAGTGCCAATGTTGCCACCATCAATACAACCATCCAGTCCTCCATCGTCACCTCGATCGAGGAACTCAAACAAGACATGACTACCTAGCTTGAATCTGTTGTTTCGATGCTATGCACCAAGATGCATATCCCTGTAGATAACCCTTTATCTGACCCACCCCCACATACCGAAGCTGAAACTTCCTCTCATTCCCATAATTTTCAGCCCCATCACTTTCATCATGACCTACACCTTCCGCGGGTGGATGTGACCAAATTTGATGGCTCGGATCCCACTGGTTGGATAACCAAAATGGAACATTATTTCTCTGTATATGGCATTACAGATGATTTTCCAAACTCTGGTATGGTGTTCTCCATCTAGATCAAAAACATTGGCAATGGAGAAAAACTTCCCATCGACGGTATATTTCTTGGATACACTTTGTGGCAGAGCTTTATGAATGCTTTGACATTAACACCAACCATTTAGGACGTTTGACAAAGTTGAAACAATCAGGAACAGTGGAAGACTTTATAGCTGCTTTTGAGCGCCTGGCTTTTCGGACAGAGAGCATGTTTGATGCCTTTTTCTGAGAATGTTTTAACAATGGCCTCAAGGATGAGATTTGTGCCCATGTCCTCATGGCTCGGCCTTAGAGTTTGGTGGAGGCTACTAATAAAGCTAAAGAAGCACAACCTGTTGTGCTTCTTTAGCTTTNAATGGCCTCAAGGATGAGATTTGTGCCCATGTCCTCATGGCTCGGCCTTAGAGTTTGGTGGAGGCTACTAATAAAGCTAAAGAAGCACAACAGGTTGTATCTTCTCAAAACCGGAAACCCCCCTTTATTCCTCGCTACTCCCTCTGCTCCACTAAAGATCCAAAAATTGACCAAAGCTTAATAGGATGAACGCCAACTCAAAGGCCTTTGTTATAATTGTGATGACAACTATTTCCCGAGCCACAAGTGTAAGGAACAAAAATTTTTTATGGCCATATCGAAGGATGTTTCGGAAGAGGATGTTGAAACTCCCCTTGTGTCTGAGTCACCTGAAACCATGGACATAACCCCTCCCTCAGACCCTCCTGAAGTAGAACTGGTCATTTCCCTAAATTCTCTCACTGGTTTCTCTACACCCCAAACCCTCAATCTAATTGGTTACATCAAGCATGGGAAGGTCACCATTCTGGTTGATAGTGGCAACACCCATAATTTTATTCATCGTCGCATTGCCCAAGAAACACATTGTTATATCCATGCAATTAATAATTTCCAAATCATGATTTCCAATGGCAACTCCATGAAATGTGGAGGGCGTTGTGAAAAAGTGCATCTCCAAATTGGTGACTACCACTTGAAATCTCATATGTTTTCTATCGACATGGGTGGTTGTGACATTGTGTTGGGTGCAGACTGGCTAAGGAATTTGGGTCCCATTCTCATGGATTTCAAGGAATTAACCATGCAATTCTACCGTGAGAGCCAAAAATATAAGTTCCAAGGCATCACTGTCGGTTCACCGGAGATCATTAGTTCCCATCACATGGAAAAGATGCTCAAAAAGTGTCATTATGGCGTTATTTCCCAACTCCATGCCATACAAGCAACTGAGACACCCTATGTGTCGCAAGACCTCCAATCCATACTCTCCAAACATCAAGTGGTCTTTTCCACTCCCCAAAGACTCCCACCTTCCCATAGTGTTCATGATCATTCCATTCCCCTTATACTAGGAAGCCTCCCTCCCCATATTCGTCCCTATCGTCACCCCTTTTCCCAAATAAATGAAATTGAGAAAATGGTTCAAGAACTACTCAACGCAGGTGTTATCCGCCCCAGTACAAGCCCCTACTCTTCTCCTGTGGTCATGGTCCTGAAGAAAGAAGGTTCTTGGCGCATGTGTCCTGACTTCCACGCCCTAAACAAACTCACCATCAAAGACAAATTTCCCATTCCTGTCATTGATGACCTCTTGGATGAATTGAGTGGCACCCAGTTCTTTACTAAACTTGATCTTTGTTCTAGCTACCACCAGATCCGTATGAAAGAGGCAAACATTCCTAAGATTGCCTTTAGAACTCATGAGGGCCACTATGAGTTTTTGGTCATGCCCTTTGGCTTGGGTAAAGCCCCCTCCACCTTCCAAATCCTCATGAATCATGTCTTTCGCCCCTTTCTCCGTCATTTTGTCTTAGTTTTCTTTGATGATATCCTCATCTATAAAAAAACCTGGATAGACCACCTTGCTCATGTGGACCGAGTTCTCCATCTACTCTCTCAGCACCAACTTTTCGTGAAACAATATAAATGTGCTTTTGGCACCTCATAAGTCGAGTACTTGGGGCATTTTGTTGGCAAGAACGACGTCAAGGTGGATCCTAAAAAGATTGAAGCTATGCAAGATTGGCCTCACCCAAAGACTCTCAAAAGCTTGCGAGGATTTCTGGGCCTAACAGGTTATTATCGCAAGTTTGTTAAGAATTATGGAAAGATTGCGGCACCTCTCACGACACTCCTTAAAAAGAACTTTTTCACTTGGACCCCAGCAGTTGCTCAGGCTTTTCAAACATTGAAGATGGCCATGTGCACCACTCCAGTCCTGGCCCTTCTTGATTTCACAAAGACCTTTATTCTAGAATGTGATGCTTCAGGGAAAGGTATCAACGTTGTCCTTATGGAAGAGGGTAGGCCTTTGGCCTTTACCAACAAACAACTATCTGAACGAAATTTGGGCAAATGAATCTATGAAAAGGAAATGTTGGCTATTCTTCATGTCGTTGATTTGTGGTGCCCTTATCTATTGGGGCAACGCTTCCAAATTAAGACAGACCATCAAAGCCTCAAGTATTTTCTGGAACAACTCATCTCCTCCCTAGAGCAACAAAAATGGGTGACTAATCTATTTGGATATGATTATGAGATCATTTACAAGGAAGGAAAAGACAATGTGGTGGCTGATGCACTTTCCCGAAAATATGAAGATGAAGGCTCCCTCTTTTCTCTCTCCTTCATTGTACCAGATTGGCTCCAAGCCATTCACCAGGAATGGCTACATGATCCCAAAAGTTCACATCTGATACAACAATTGCAGTCCAATTCTCCAATTTTCCCAGGGTACTCATGGCTCCATGATGAGCTTCAATACAAAGGTTGTTTTTATTTAAGTAAACAGTCAAAACGTAAATCCACGGTGCTTTCTGAGCTTCATGCTACACCCACAGCTGGGCACTCTGGGTTTACCAAAACCTATGATAGGGTCAAACGTTATTTTTTCTGGGATGGTATGAAACAAGACGTTTGTAATTTTGTGGCCGAATGTGATGTGTGTCAACGTAACAAGGGAGAAACAGTCAAATCTCTGGGCACACTGCAACCGCTTTCGATTCCACCTGCTATTTGGAGGGATATCTCTATGGATTTTATTACAGGCTTACCTAAATCGGGTAATAAATCAATCATCATGGTGGTAGTTGATCGCCTTTCCAAGTATGCTCATTTATTTTCTCTTCAACACCCATTTACAACATCCACAATGGCTCAAATTTTCAAGGATTAGGTCTTAAGGCTTCATGGTGTGCCGCATTCTATTGTTTCTGATCGCGGCCCAACTTTCACTAGCAATTTTTGGCAAGAACTATTCATTCTTCAAGGCACCCAATTGCATCTCAGCACAGCTTATCATCCCCAGACAGATGGTCAAACTGAAGTTGTCAACAAGTGTTTGGAAACATATCTGAGGTGTTTTGCATAAAAAACGCAAAATCAGTGGACTCAATGGCTACCCCTAGTTGAATGGTGGTACAACATTTCATACCATAGAACTACACGCATGACTCCTTTTGAAGCAGTCTATGGAAAAATGCCACCTTCGGTCCTCTCATATTCATCAGGTGTCTCGAAGGTCCAGGCGATGGACCAAACATTTACAGTTCAAGAGGCTATTCTTCAACCCTCAAAGAGAATTTGGTCATGGTTCAAAATCGCATGAAGCAACAAGCAGATCAAGGTCGCTCTGAATGTCAATTTTCAGAAGGGGATCGGGTGTTTCTTCGACTACAACCTTACAAGTAAAATTCCCTCAAGGCCGACCATTGTCAGAAGATGGAGCCCAAATTTTATGGTCCTTATACAGTTCTCTATCAGTTAGCTTTTCCCAATCATTCTAAGCTACATCCTGTTTTTCACGTCTCATGCTTGAAGAAGGTGATTGGAACTAAGTGCCAAACTCAAACCAACCTTCCTAAGTTGGACGAAGAAGGCTCCATTTGGCTACAGCCACAAGCAGTTTTGGACCAGCGTGAGCGTCGCCTATGTTAGCAAACCATCAAGAAAGTGTTAGTCTAGTGGAAAGATACAACTCCAGCAGATGCCAATTGGGAACCAGCTACCATTCTGCATCAATTTCCACATCTCAAGCTTTGAGGACAAGGTTGTTTTTAAGGGGACAGACATGTTAGGGGCCTAACCCCTTACGTAGGTAGAACAATGTATTCCGATGTAATAAAGGTCAATATTAATAAGGCCTTGCAATAAGGTAGAATAAATCGAATGTAAGAAGACCCAATAGAAGCTTTCGCTTCTAGAAGGATCTTCCTCTATATGGTTCTCTTGATAGACATATTTAGTATAAATAGGATTCAAGGGTATGTGAACCCTAGCTTGGATATTATTGTAATAGATCTCTTCTCAACTGAAGTTTTCCCCCTTGAAGAGGCTCATGAACATTTCTCTCAGTAATCAAAGTGCTCTTTCTGGTGTTATTATGTTATCATTTCAGTATTATTGTGGTGTTATTCTGGTTATATTGTTGTTCATCTGCCATTTCTAGCATTTTATTTCTGTTCTGCATACTTTTTCTATCTGGAATATTACATACAGACATTCTCCCTATGGAGAATGATCCAGGATGACAGATTGTTGATGTACCATGGACACCTATTCTTCTAGGACATATGTCCGAATTAGAAGAATGGTTTGTCTCCTTGAGTTCACAGTAGTGACCAGAGTGGAGAGATTGGTACAGGACAAACATTTTATCTGAGTTTACAGTAGTGGTTGGAGAGAAAATGGTCCAGGACATTCATTCTTCTAGGATGGATTTCTGGATAAGAAGAATAGTCCTTATATCCCATGGTGTGGCTTCCAACATATGTTGGAACAATTATTCTTCTAGGACATATGTCAAGATTAGAAGAATGGTTCTTATATAACTCTATGGAGTGAGTGACTTATTCAGCATCATACCTAACTACTGAGATGGAGTATGGCTTTGAGAGATGATGCATATGATGCTATCATATGATATTGATAGTGATGATGTTGCTCGTGAGTTGATCTACATGATCATGAGATAACTTGTGTGGCTATGATGATGCTACCAATTGAATGGTCTGTTTGTGCTCAATACCATTACCTTTAATACCTCCCTATCTAGGAGGGAGTGTTTATATTATGGTAGCTGCGGGAGATATTAACCTCCACGTGTAACCTTTGACAAGACTAGAATATTCCGGGAAGTAAGAGAAACCCTAAAATGTTGGATAATAACCCTAGGAGACAAGTCGAATCAAGAGAATATTTAATATTGAGTTATTAGCCTTCAGAAAGAGAAGTTGGTACAGTCAAGTGAGATAGAGCAGTATAAATAGAGGGCGCTAGAGCTCATTTGTCACTCTCACTCTCACAACTGCATAAGGACTAGTGGTGTGCAAGTTTCAAGAGGGAGTGCAGTTGCGACTGCTGCAACTGGAATTCTTGGCTATGGTTTGGACTTTCTCTTGATTATGGTCTGGACTTTCTCTTGGTTATGGTTTGTACTTTATGCTTGGTTTTTGGTTATTCTTGATTGGTGTGCTATCCTTGGAGAAAGGTGCATTGGCCTTGGTTGGCTATTGGTCTTCTACAAGAATTATTCTGTTTGTCAAGGTTATGGTGCTCGGGGGTGTCCTTTGTGCCTATGGTTGGGTGACAATATTGTTATATTGGCTTATGTAAAAATGAGCTCACCCCTTTATTTCTAACAAGGAGCACCACAATGCCACTTGAATCTAGGAATACATTGAGTGCCTTGTGCAAGGAAAGCAAAAGATGTCGCAAATGCATTCCCTCAACAAGTGAAACATTTATTAATTATGTGTTTTATTTTATAGATCCTTGATTTTTATGGAGAGGCGTTTAATTGCTCTCGGGGCCTTAGGGCGAGCATCTAGAGGATAATCTATGGCTTTTAACTTTTTCCAGCTACAACAACTATGGGACTTTAGCCCCTTCTTCCCATGAAATGAGGTACAAGCCCTTCTTAGGGTCAATAAGCCCAAAAACCCAAAAGATGAGGAAATGGAAGCGAAGAGGTGTGGAAAGTGATAAGTATGTGTGGGGATGGTACAGGTGACCCCCTAGTAGTAACCATTTTCCTGAGGGTGACCCACTTATTAGGAAACCATGTCGACCACCAAGGTGAAATGAGGCAAAAGGTATAATTTCCAAGCAAACGTTTTCATAATCAAGAAATGACTCTTTGCAACATGCTTAAATGATTTAATTATTAAAAAGACACTTACCATGAGACCATACTAGCTACCTCATGAAGCAAGACCTGTTGTATGTTATAGCACAAATTGCCACACCTATACATTTGTGACATGGCCTTCCCCTTTTCCCTAGCTTACTAAGAAAAATCCGAAACTTTCCTCATCAAGTCATCTGCAAAACTTGACATTTGTTGATATCCATAAATTTCCTTTATGAAACACGCAAACATTTGCACCTTGCAAGCTTGTAGCCCGCGGATTCCCTCCATAATTATGAAAATAAAATATTTCCACATTTTTGGGTGAGTTTTTCGGTTGGGCTCGTTTCCCAATGTCCATGAGCCTGTACTAAACAGATTTCAACCTCCCCAACCTCTTTGGGATGGTATAAAAGCACCATTGAAGGCAAAGATGAGGACAAGTCTGATGGTGCAAGGTTATGCTGTTGAGATTTAGCAAGCTCCCCTAATCCCTTCATTCTCTAAGAAGCATCCCCTAACCTGGAAACTCCTTTTCTAGTGTTCCTTCCTCTCCTATATAGTCATAATGTGTGTTCCTATTCTTATTGGGTTATGTGAGGAAGATCCTTGTCGTTGAGTTGATGCTTGAAGGACTTGTGGAGGAACTCGGGCAGTTGGCTCCGAAGCAGTGCTGGAAGTTGAACCAGGTTGTAACCAACTTTCATATATTGTTAACAAAAGAAGATATCTTTTTCCCTCCTATATTGTGTTCATTACAATGTTATATGTTGTTATTGTTCATATATGCTTTGATTTATATACTTGATATATGCTACTTGAACCTATAACTACCTTGTTGCAACACTATCTTGGTTTCCTATTGCAGGTTGGTTCTGGCAAAGACCAAGAGCTCTTTAAGAAACAAGAGAGGGGTTCAACATCGAACGAAGGGTTTAAGGTGCAAGTCTTCTCATTTCCATTCCCTTCTCTCTCCTAGTGAAAAAGTAGTTATTTCTTGTTCGCATGCTTGTTTGTGAGGGTAGATTTCAGTCTTCTTAATTCGGTCTTGCTCTGTTGTGACTTGAACGAAATTCACGGGGGAAAAATACCTTAAACATAATTTGCAACCATACTGGGGATTCTCATAGTTTGGGTCGGTTGTAGGGTGTCTTGTCTGTCCTTTTTTTTATTTCTATGACTTTTCCTATTTTCCAAGATTTGTTGCAAAGCTTTTATTATTTGGAAACTTTTCCATAAGTTTCTGGGAGTCTCCCAGTTGAAACTCCTTTTTATTTTTCCAATTTTAAGGAGGTATCCGCACTTTTCTGTTATATCACAGATATCCATGTTTTTATTGTGTATGACCCATAGACATCCATGAGTATCAGTTCACACAGTCTCAGACTTGTGTGCAATTTGTGAAAAAAAATATTTCTTCAGTTTCTGGGAGATTTATGGGTTTCTCTAAGTTATCCTGGGCTTCCTGATTTTGTGATTACTTTGTATCATTGTGTCAAGTCTTTGAAAACTTCTAAGTCACGTAATAGATCTTGCTCTTGATTTCCTAGTGTTATTGGCTTACTTTTATCTTGTATTTTAAAGTGAAATGTTTTGCATTGGGGGGGGCATGAATTATGTATCCTTCAATTTCTTTTAGCATCTTTTGTTAGTTTTGCTTTGATAGAAAGAAAATAAAAAGAAAAACCCAGTTTTTTCTGCTAGTTAGGTCTCTTTCTTTCTTTGCATTGTTTTGCATTGTTATTTGAAAAACAAAAAGATATTAGCATAGGTTTTTGTTTTCTTCTCATCTGGAAAGCATTTCAAAAGAAAAGTAAGAAAGACAATATTTTTGTTTACCTCTTTTGCATTTTTCATTAGAAAATAAAAAAAAATGCATTTCAAGGTTTGAAGGATTGTTCATCCATTTTCTTTCTTGAAACTCTTTTTCATTTGAAGAATTAGTGAAAAATTTTCTTTGCCAATGTTCTTATAAGTTTCATTTTTGTAAGAGTCTCAAACAACATCAGTTGCACCTCTATACCCCTTGAGAAAAAATGACCACTAAAATGAACGCTAAGCTTTGTTTCTAGGGTCCACAAACACATTTAGGGTTAGGGCCTTGGATTAGGATTGGAGAGATAACTCTCTAAGGATGCAAAACAAACATAGGAGTCTGAGCTAGGGAGAGTCTCAAATCCAACTATTGTATAAGTATACTGAGGATCCTCCTCTAACATAGGAGCTAAAAATGAGGTCGCGTGAAGGAGAGCCAAGGATATTGCCCCTCCGAAGCTTGACTAAGCATAGTGGAGAGATTGTATATTAGAGGTTTCGCTAGTGCCTTTACCTCCATGAGAGGCGGCGCTTTCGAAGCTTCGAGCTTTGTTACCCTGCCTAGACGTTCAATCTTGACTGTTGACTGTACCCCTCGTATGATGATTGTGAGTTGGTAACCTTAGTGGATTTTCCTAGGGATATCATAGGTGACTACAGGGGCTTGTCGTGGTACCTAGGGAAAATTTCGTATCACACTTTTTAGTACTGTTGGAGGGTGCCCCGCGAAGCGTGGGTGCTTGCACATGATAAGGCTAGTTAGTGGAGGTCGGGATAACTGCTTCTCACTCCTTCATTCCTTGGTCCACGACACTTAATCAATTTGTGTCTTTGTCCAGAAGGTCCCTTTCCACGTTTTCATTGCTTTGGAATCAGGACCTCATCCTCTTGGGATGAATATTTGGAACAGTTGTTTCATTTCAATGTTTCTCTTAGGGATTTTTATTGGAGTGTTGCTTTGTGTACTTGGCCTTAGGTTGTTTCAGTGTAACTGATTTTGGATCATTGGTTCAAGGCAGTTGGCCAACTGCTCCGCTAGTCGGGAAGGACCCATGTTCTTTCTCTTGAAAGTGTGAAGCCAACTCCTAGAAGGTGTGGGTTTTTATACCATTGGTTCGTCAGAATTAGTACGTGAGACTTTTATGGACATGAACAATCCCGCAAGGGATGAACCTATGCATAAGAACAACATGGCCAAAGTTCTTGAGGATACCAACCAAGGGACCCCTACCCAAGGGGGTTCTTGTGCTTTTACTTTGTGTAGAAATGTTGGTGCCCCTTTGATGGCCACTTTGAACATTCCTGGGTTGAATGTAGGACTATCGGTTTGGTTTTGGACCACTCCAAATGTCTTGAATGCTCTTGATGCTTCTCAAATAAGCACCTTATGTTAGGGGCATCGTACAAATTTTGATCCCTCATCTTCTGCATCTGCAAAGTTTACTTCTCCTCCTCCGCCCCCTTATGGTGAAAGTCTTGCTACTAGTAACCAGAAGTCTAAAAGGAATAGGAAGAGGAAGAGTAAGAAGAAGAAGTCACCAGCCTCTGCAAGTCATGTGGGGGCAAGTGACCAACCTCTATTAGTCATGTTGGAAGCACAAGACCAATCACTGTAATTCATACTGGTATTAAGTCACCAACCTCTGCTATTCATGTTGGATATTCGTCAACAACCTCTGTGAGTCATGTTGAATACCAACACCCAGCCTCTGCAAGTCATTCTGGGGGCATGAGTCCAATCACTGTGCGTCATACTAGTATTATGTCAACAACCTCTGCAGGTCATGTTAGAGATAGGTCAAAAACCTTTGTGAGTCATGTTGGAGTCCTATCACTAGCCTCTGTTAGTCATGCTGGGGGCACGCAACCAACATCTGTGAGTCATGTTGGGAGAAAACGTCTAGTCACTACTAGTCATACTAGCATCGAGTCACGGACTCTACGAGTCATGTTGGAGTCTTGTCATCAACCTTTGTTAGTCACATTGGATATATGCAACCAACCTTTGTTATTCATGCTATGATCCATATGGGTGTCAGTGGCCTCCCACCTATTCCAATTGGTTCATTTTGGCAGTTTTTTTCCTAGTTTTCGGGTCCCTGACTTAACGGGCCGTTTTGAGGCCCTAAACAACGTTTTTAGGGCTCGCCACAAGCATAAATTCCCTATGATAAAAACTAGAAAAATGTGTAGTCCTCAAATAGACCTTTCCAATGGGCTATCGTGCGCCTAAAACAAAGATCGTATGCAAAAGTTACGATCCAGGGAAGTTGATGTACTAACTTACCCAAACGGGGCCCACATGACTTTCACACTTCATCTCTTAGGGTTAGGTTTTTGGATGTCTAGGGTTTTTGACATTCATGTTTATTGTAAAAATTCCTTCAAAGCCTCATTGTAATCATCTTCGAAAATGAGCGCAACCATCATATCTCTTCTCAGAGATAAGCCGCCACCATTCCAACAAGCTTGTTTTCCACTACATTTTATAGCTTCAGCTTATTCCTTATTGAATAGAAAACCAGTTTTAATGTACCTATGTTATTTTGTGTTAAGCATCTTTTAATAATATGTATTCATTTCATTCTACTCATAAAATATGGATCAGTGGTATCAGAGAGATCTGCTCCTTGTCTTCTTAATGCATGTCCCCAACGAGGTCAGGGTACAAAGAATTGGGTCTCGAGCTTGTTTCACTTGAGGACAAAAGCTCTCGCACACCCAAACAACCTCTCATGGTAGGAGAAAAAAAATATGATGGGACAAGAGATCCTTTCAAAATGTTGCTTGAGGAAGCCCTCACGCAACGGAGGAACGAGATGATGGATATTTTCGCGCAAATCCTTCGGTGGCTACCAACAGGCGACGCATCTTCCTCAATCGAAGGCGCTGCCCCCTTCAAGGTACAAATAAACTTCGATATTCCTATATTCGAAGGTTAGATAGACGTAGATGTTGTAGACAAGTGGTTGAATCTACTAGAAGGGTAGTTTGCTTTCCATAACTTTTCAAATAGAAAAAAAAATTATTTTTGCACTCCTCAAAGTTGTTCCCCATGTCAATGATTGGTGGGAAACTTTTTGT
>JASDQU010106478.1:30503-47392 GCA_032191745.1 Picea mariana
AAATGTAACTCAATTTTGTTGTGGGAGGGAAAATCTCATTAATTTCGGTTGTATACATTATCTATTGTTTTGGATATGGTATAAATGTATAGTCTCCATCATGCCATTACATCATTTCACCTGTCACACATAAATATAGCATGGTTTCCAAAACTCAACAATTGCCTTTATATGATACATCATAACCATTACATTGCGTGAATAATATTAATAACACTTTGAATATATACATGAGTCACACAATCATCGAAATATTTAAAAGAAATTTGAAACTTTAATATGCCCGATGTGTAGTTTTGATCAATATAATGGGGCTTGTTATCGGGCGGTTTGTTGTTGGGGAAAAGCCCAAACCCAAACCACAAATGTGTGACACAATTGGGAACACCTATCATTGCCACCTCAATAGATGTCCCCCTCATTTTACTGAAGGACAATTCCTTCACAAGGGAGGCCTCCCGAGTGACCTTAGGGGCATTGATATGGGATAATCCAAGAGCTAGGAGAGTGCCCCTATAGGTCAAGGTCAAGATTGGAAATGAAGCTTGGAAGAGAGTCTTTATGAACTGGTAAATGGTTGCCAATGTTGTGTCCCTGCAAAACACTATTAGACCTGCCCGGAATAAGACAATATATGATGATTAAAGCTTCAAAAACAATGGGGAATCAGCAAGAAATATTTCTGTCCCAAAATTGCAGCAGTATGGAAATATATAACAACAGTAAATACGTTATGACAACTACAAATTAAACCTTCAAAGTCAAGTGTATGATGTTGGAAAACAATGCTAACAAATAGTAGTTGAACTTTGAATGATTAAACCAAGACTTTAATAGTAGAAGATGGTTGTTATTAAGTGTTATCAACAAGATTTTACAATAGCCTTATGGTTGTAGCAAACATTTTCTACAACAACAAGATCTAGCCACTAAAATCCACGAGTAAACCACCCAAACAATAGTTTATAACCACTAGAACAACTACCAAAGCTTACAAGTAAATTTCAGTGGTAGAAGAGTGAGTAAGAGAGTGAAAGAGAGTGTATTTTCTACAACCCTATTGGTTGTAGCTAAAAATTTATTACAATAGCTAGATCACTTGGCTAAACAAGATGCCCTTAGGAGACAATGTAGCTTAAAGCATGTATAATTAAATTCCAAACTTGAACAATTCAATCTCTTTGATATCATGTTTACCAATGCACAATATTCAATCTCCAATGCAAATGAGATTAGTGCCTTATCTATTGGGCTATGGGGTCTCTTGTTTTTTATCTAGGTTTATTACTCCTCTAGGGGTGTAATCCCTTTTACTCAAAGTAAAAAAACCTAGCAAGGTAAATCTACAAGGGTGTAATCTGTTTTACTCTTTGTAGCAACCTTTAAAATAGTCTTTTCAATAACAATAAAAGATAGATCCTTGATGGAGGGTGTATTCCCTTATACTCCTCCAAGAGTTCAACAAAATAGCCTTGAAATAAAGAAGAAACCACTTACAATTGTAAAAATTCCTTACCTAATCCAAGAAATAGCTTGAAGAACCCTTACTTATCAATATATTCCACCACACTTTCCAAGAAACATGCATCAAGAGAAGTCCCTATCCTTGTTCAACCAATAGACAAGTAAAAGCATCCAATTTGCACCAAAGAAGAGAGAGATAGAAATGCCCAAGTAGGGCGAAAATTTCAGGAAAGAGTTTATGTAATTCTCAAGTGAGTTATGTCTAAAATGAAAGTGAGACGACCTCTATTTATATGAGGTCATCTAAAACCAATTTGTCCACATAAGTTTGTCAACAACAAATTAAAAGGAGGTTGACCTCCTTTATGTTCCTTTAAAACTTACAAAATATAAAAATACATGAAATAAATCCCTTAACAGAGTGACATCATTCCCTAAACCGCTAGGCCTCAAAAGTGAGACGTTGAGCCTCTAGATGCAATTCATTGGGCCTCCAAAGGCCATATGTCCATCTCTCATGCTCTGGAGTGTCATGTCATGCATCTAACTTCTTTCAACCACATCATCTCTTTTTCATAACCATGAAGCCCATCAAAATCGTAGCCTCCACATGATGTCAAGGCTTGGAAGGTGACGTCTTGGGCCTCCAAAGGCCAATGTTCAAGTACCAAGGGCTACACTGTCATCCTCTAATGTTGTACAAGTGCCTCCAAAGGAAACATCCATCATCTCAAATGTGGAATGGCTTCACGGTCATCTACCCTTCATATGGGGCATGACATCCATCCTTGGGATTTTCAACCCCTCATGAAGGTCAAAAAGGAACAATCCTCAATGGAATAGCTTACACTTGGCAAGGCCCTGCAAAGAAAAACAAGTACACCCTCCAAGGGTCCACAAGTCACATGTATCATGCCAAGTAAGCCAAATTTAATAAAAGAACCACCCAAACATGTGCATTAAACCCCCCCTGTTCAAACTAAACAAATTCTCAAAGACCTTATACAAATTTCCAAATTTAAGTATGGGAGGGTTGTCATGGTGCCCTATTGGGTAGACCAATTCCCAAGTCAAGCAAATTTTTCCAAGAAGACCCTCTCTAAGTCATGAAATGAGCATGAGGTGGATGGGGGTATGAATTTTGGGCATGGAGTTCTTGACATATCAAGGGCTCATATTGTCTCATTTATGGGTGACTTTGTGGAGGGTGTGTTGCATCCTTGTTTGCAATGCAACATTTTTCCAAGCCCTATTATTGTCGTTAATTTATTATGGTCCAAAACATTGAGTTTTATGTGCAATGGAAAGTAAGGAGTGTTGATATTATGGTAGTTGTGGGAGGTATTAACCTCCACATGTAACCTTTGACAAGACTAGAATATTCTGAAAAACAAGAGAAACCCTAAAACATTGGATAATAACCCTAGGAGACAAGTCAACTCAAGAGAATATTTAATATTGAGTTATTAGTCTCCAGAGAGAGAAGTTAGTCCAGTCAAGTGAGATAGAGCAGTATAAATAGAGGGCGCTAGAGCTCATTTGTCACTCCCACTCTCAGAACTGCATAAGGACTACTGGTGCACAAGTTTGGAGAGGGAGTGAAGTTGTAGTTGTTGCAACTAGCATTCTTGGTTATGGTTTGGACTTTCTCTTGATTATGGTTTGGACTTTCTCTTGGTTATGGTTTGGAATTTTTGCTTGGTTTTTGGTTATTCTTGCTTGGTGTGCTATCCTTGGAGAAAGGTGCGCTAGCCTTGTTTGGCTATTGGTATGCTACCGGAATTATTCAGTTTGTCAAGGTTAAGGTGCTCGGGGTGGCCTTTGTGCCTATGGTTGGGTGACAATATTACTATATTGTCTATGGAAAAACGAGCACATATCTTTATTTCTAATAGGTTATGGGCCCACACTATCTTCATACAATCTAACCATTCGAAGATATATTGGGAAGTTATTTGTTAAGCTCGTTATGTCACCAGTTACAGCTGCAGCTAAGTTTTTTTATTATGCAGCTGCAACAAACCCTAACCCTTGTGTTCAAGCACTTCTAGTGAATAATTTGACCTAATTCCTTGACATCCTAGTGTGCCCTAGCCTAGAACACCTCTTGGTACTCTCAATGAGCAAAAACGCCAGGTTTGAATCTTTGGTCAAAGTCAAAGGTTAACTTCTAGTCAAATTGATTTTGTGGTCAAAGTTGAAATTTTAGAGTTTCTAGCTTGTTCCAATCATTGAATCTTCTGATTGAGTTTCTAATATCTTCTTGTCAAGATGGCATCTAGTTTCAAATTGGAAGACAAGTTGGACGATGATAAAAGGTTTCAAAGGTATGCACTTGTAAATGCTACCTAAGTTATATCATCTAGCAAAACATGAGTGTGTTTGCAGGGAAAGTACTAGAGATCTTGTCCAAGCTGTAATCTTGGATTCAATGCATTCCGAAGAACAAGTGCGCCCTCCATAGCAGTTAAGGCTTCAGGTTCCAGGTTTAATTAAATTGTAAGTTTCAAATTTGTGTATATCAAAGATGATAGTTACTACAGTACAAATTGTGAAAGCAGTCTTTGAAAGATTCTATTATTGCTAGGTGCAATAAATACTCAACTGCATATGAATATTATTGATATAGATGCTTATTGTACTTGTTAGCAAGTTGAACTAACATCTCCTTTAGATAGATATTCATGTTTGTTCTTGTTGATCTTGTTTCGGGCAGGTACCCTTGTGAAATATGTAAATATGTTTGATGAACAATCCTTGCAGAAGTTGTCATATAAGAAGTTTATAAGGATGTCACAATTTCCATATGGACAACAATCAGAATAGATAGAAACAAACTTAAAGAGACTCAGAGGATTCAAACTCGAAGGAAGTCAGAAATCAAAAGGAAACCAGAACATGCTTGTGACACTTTGTATAAATCAAAGAGAGATGCAATAGATGGAAGCATGGACTCTCTCAGATGGAAGGATCTGATCACATAATTCCAAAAGAAGAGCATGCATATTACTCATTCAGTCATGAAGTTGGGATTAGGAGGGAGCTAATTCCCAATGATATGATCCATTGAAGAATCCATGAATACCATGAAGTATATGTCCATGTTATCATTAGAAGTATCAACCATGATAAGCAACACGTGTTTAGTTTGACTCTAGAAGAAGTCTTCTCCGAAAAGAAGCCTTGAATATCCTTGGAGACTTCATGAAAGAAGGGAATGTAATATGTAGAAGACTCCATGGAATCCAACATTGAAGATAAACATGACGAAGAACATGAAGATTCCAAGAAAGAAACAAAATTCAGAACAACTAATTGAACCAGTTTGAACCCACTATAAACAGTCAAGCAAAAGGAATGGAAGAAAGTTGTGATGAAGAACAATGTATGTGAGAAATTGTGAAAAATACTTAAGCATTAGCAGATACAAGGCGAGATTTGGGGCTAGAGGGTTATCCCAGTATGAGGGAGAAGACTACAATGACTACTTGTTCTAGTAACCAGATATACCTCTACCTGAGCCATTATATCTCCTGCAGTATCCATGGGTTGGAGTTTACATCGGATGAATGTAAAGACTGTTCTTCTCAATAGAGTAATTGAAGAATAAGTGTATGCAGAGCAACCTCAAGGTTTTGAGGTATACCAGAAAGAGACCCTTGTATGTAGATGGAAGAAGACCTTGTATAGATTCAAGCAAACTTGGTGCAGAGCCTCTCATGTACAGCAGAAGCATGGTGAAAACTTCATATGATAAAGGAAGTATATTTGAAATGGTTCTTCAGAAGTCTGGGATGATGGATTGCAAATCCATGGTAAAATCCCATGATGACATATCTGAAGAAGTTGAGAGACTCTAATCCAGTAAACTCATCTCTGTATCGACAATTGATTGGTTCGTTAATGTATTTGGAGAATACTCAACCGTATATTTTCCTTGTGGGACGTTTGATTTATGATATACATCTACATGGATTTATTGATTCAGATTGGGCAAGGAGTGCAGATGAAAAAAGAAGTGCTACTTGGATATGTTTCAGATTGAGCTTTGCCGTGATGTCATGGGCTAGCAGGAAACATAAGTATGTTGCACTTAGCACTGCAGAAGTAGATTATATTACAATTTGTGATGCTTGTATGGAAGCAGTGTGGCTCTGTAAGTTGGTTTCTATACTGTCTGATCAAGTGTTGAATTCGAATGTGATATATTGCGATGATCAAAGCTATGTGAAGCTTTTAGAGAACTCGATGTTCCATGATAGATCGAAGCACATTGAGATCAAGCACTATATTCTCTGTGATAAATTCTAGAGGGGAGAAGTGGTTCTCCATTATATCTCCACAGATGAGCAGATAGTAGATATTTTGGTAAAGCCTTTGTCTAAGATGAAAATATTGTGTACTTAAGGGACAAGATGGGGCTTGTGGAAATGACTTCCTTATTGAAAAAGGAAGTGATTACTTCCAGGTTGTGAGGGAGCACTGATATGGTATTGATTTATGGGCAATCATTTTCCATTTCGGAAAATGGTCCAAGTTGGGAAGTTACCTTCCAATTCGAAAAGTGGCCCAAGATTTCTGACGGACAGGCATTTTCTAATTTGGAAAATGGTCCAGATCGGACAGTCATTTTCGTAATGAAAATGGTCTGATAGATTATTGGTGTACCATAGATAGTGATTCCCCTTATGGCCAGTATGGGGGAATGGTCTAGGACAGTCATTATTCTTGGCAGTCACTCTGAGTGGTGGTCAAGTAGAATGGTTTGCCTCGCAAGGTAGTCATTCTTTCGAAGTTCACAGTTGTGAGAAGTTTCAAAGAATAGTCTGTTTTGGAGGTTGGTGCAGGATAGTCATTTCCATAGGAAATGGTTCGGAAAGTCATTCCCCAGGGCAGACTCATTCTCTCCAAGTTGCATTGTGATTAGTGTCAGAGGAATGGCCTAGTTAGGTGAATGGTCTAGGTTCAAAAATTAGGGATAGGCATTCCCTAGGGCAGACTCATTCTCTCCAAGTTGCACTATGATTACTGTCGGAGGAATGGCCCAGTTAAGTGAATGGTCCAGGCTCAAAAATCAGGGACAGTTACTCTTCTATGCTTGGGAATAATAGTCCACATATCCCATGGATGATGTTTTACTTTCTTAGGGCAGATGCTCTTCCAGATCTCATAGATGTGAGTGGAAGAATGGCCCAGATGACTCAGTTTGTATTATGATATTGTTATGGAAGTTGATATCAAATGATATGATTGTTGTGGAGACTGTATGTATCTGGACAGTAGTTGTATGCTACTATGGTGGATGTGTTCCACAGGTTGTGACTATGTGTCACTTGTTAGTAGTTGTGTGCCACTAGGTGTGGTTGTGTACCACTGGATAGTAGTTGTGTACTACTATGGATAGACACAGTTGTGTTCTATTGAATGGCATTGTTCTGATTGCCATGGAGACTACCACTAGTATTGGAGATGATTTCCAGTTAGATGGATAGTCAATGTGTTAATGGACAGACATTCTCCAGGCGGAGAATGGTCTAAGTAGGACTGATTACTAGTGGATGGTGTTAGGGACCTAACCCCTTACGTAGGGAGAACAATGTATTTCGATGTAATAAAGGTCAATATTAATAAGGCCTTACAATAAGGTAGAATAAATCAAATGTAAGAAGACCTAATAAAAGATTTCACTTCTAGAAGGATCTTCCTCTAGATGGTTCTCTTGATAGACATATTTAATATAAATAGGAGTCAAGGGTATGTGAACCCTAGCTTGGATATTATTGTAATAGAGATCTTCTTGACTGGAGGTTTTCCCCCTCGAAGAGGCCCGTGAACATTGCTCTCAGTAATCGAAGTGCTCTTTCTGGTGTTATTCTGTTATCATTTCAGTATTATTGTGGTGTTATTCTGGTTATATTGTTGTTCATCTACCATTTCTAGCATTTTATTTGGATAAATAGGCTCACTGGTCGGAGGAGAAAATCCTAGATAGACAAAGCGACTAGAAGTAGTTAGCGGGCGGGCGCATCCATCTTTTCGTTGATGTTCGCTTTATTTCACTTTGCCCACATTCTCACGCTCAGCTCACATTCTCACATTCGCCCATCTCACTCACCAGGCCTGTTCTGCATACTTGTTATATTTGGAATATTACAAGTGGTATCAGAGAACTTTCCTTGGCAGAAAATTGTGGGTTAAATTTTTTTCAGGGTAGAGACGTATTCCGGCATCTTTAAGCCATAGAGATCTGTCGTTACGCACGCAAACCCGCAATTGAGGGATTCATACATCCAAGAAATAAAAGTGGTTCTTAAGCGCACATCTGTTGGCCACCCTTGTAACCCCTGTTGGTACCCCTTCGAGTGGTAGCGCATCAGACAGCACCTGTGTACGGATCGACCTAGATTTCTTGAAGCCCTCTGTACATAAACCGATCGATCGCCTAACTTACTATAGTGCCACCGAGAACAACACTTGGGAAGATACTCTCTAGTACCTGGGTAGTCAGGTAGTACGGCTAAGGGCATGGTCTAGCCTCCTTAGTTAGTGCTCTGAGATATTGGGTCGAGTACTACTATTGGACCCTGCACATATATCAGAGAGCTATAGCACAAGGAAAACCCTTGTTTGGAGAACCCTTGGGGACGGAAACAAAAAAATCAAAACAGATAAGATTTATTGCCACGCAGCTATGTTTGGGTTAACAAATCACTACATATTTCTTCCCGGTTAAGCATTTGGGCATTTCATCACTGCAGTATTATTCAGAATGACGTATAACTCCGCAAGTGTAAAAAAAAAGTCTAGAAATTTTTGCACCATTATTTGGGACCTATTCCATTGAATTTATCTCTTCTCCCTTATCAGATTCATACATATCATTTTTCAGCAAAATTTTTGACCCCACCCACCCCATTTTGGTTCCCTCATCATCATGGCCCATACCCGTAGACACGACTTGGAAGCTCACTTTAATACCTTGAAATCTAATTTCACAGAGACCCAATGAGAAGTGAAACAACTCAGTGCCAATGTTTCCACCATCAATACAACCATTCAGTCCTCCATCGTCGCCTCAATCGAGGAACTCAAACAAGACATGACTACCCAGCTTGAATCTGTCGTTTCGATGCTATGCACCAAGTTGCATATCCCTGCAGATAACCCTTTATCTGACCCACCCCCACATACTAAAGCTGAAACTTCCTCTCATTCCCATAATTTTCAGCCCCATCACTTTCATCATGACCTACACCTTCCGCGGGTGGATGTGACCAAATTTCATGGCTCGGATCCCACTGGTTGGGTAACCAAAATGGAACATTATTTCTCTTTATACGGCATTACAGATGACTTTTCCAAACTCTGGTATGGTGTTCTCCATCTAGATCAAGAACGTTGGCAATGGAGAAAAACTTCCCATCAATGGTATATTTCTTGGATACACTTTGTGGCAGAGCCTTATGAATGCTTTGACACTGACACCAACCATTTAGGATGTTTGACAAAGTTGAAACAATCAGGAACAGTGGAAGACTTTATCGCTGCTTTTGAGCGCCTGGCTTTTCAGACAGAGAGCATGGCTGATGCCTTTTTCTGAGAATGTTATAACAGTGGCCTCAAGGATGAGATTTGTGCCCATGTCCTCATGGCTCAGCCTTAGAGTTGGGTGGAGGCTACTAATAGAGCTAAAGAAGCACAATAGGTTGTATCTTCTCAAAACCAGAAACCCCCCTTTATTCCTCGCACTAAACCAGTAAATCCCACTACTCCCTCTGCTCCACTAAAGATCCAAAATTTGACCAGAGCTTAAATGGATGAACACCAACTCAAAGGCCTTTGTTATAATTGTGATGACAACTATTTCCCGGGCCACAAGTGTAAGGAACAAAATCTTTTTATGGACATCTCGGAGGATGTTTCGGAAGAGGATGTTGAAACTCCCCTTGTGTCTGAGTCACCTGAAACCACGGACATAACCCCTCCCTCAAACCCTACCAAATTAGAACCGGTCATTTCCGTAAATGCTCTCACTGGTTTCTCTGTTCCCCAAACCATCAAGCTAATTGGTTACATCAAGCATGGGAAGGTCATCATTCTGGTTGATAGTGGCAACACCCATAATTTTATTCATCGCTGCATTGCCCAAGAAATGCATTGTTATATCCATGCAGTCAATAATTTCCAAATCATGATTGCCAATGGCAAATCCATGAAATGTGGAGGGCATTGTGAAAATGTTCATCTCCAAATTGGTGACTACCACTTGAAATCTCATATGTTTGCTATCGACATGGGTGGTTGTGACATTGTGTTGGGTGTAGACTGGCTAAGGAATTTGGGTCCCATTCTCATGGATTTCAAGGAATTAACCATGCAATTCGACCAGGAGAGCCAAAAATATAAGTTCCAAGGAATCACTGTCTGTTCACCGAAGATCATTAGTTCCCATTGCATGGAAAAGCTGCTCAAAAAAGGTCATTATAGCGTTATTTCCCAACTCCATGCCATATAGGCAACTCAGACACCCTATGTGTCGCAAGACCTCCAATCCATCCTCTCTAAACATCAAGTGGTATTTTCCACTCCCCAAGGACTCCCACCTTCCCATAGTGTTCATGATCATTCCATTCCCCTTATACTAGGAAGCCTCCCTCCCCATATTCATCCCTATCGTCACCCCTTTTCCCAAAAAAATGAAATTGAGAAAATGGTTCAAGAACTACTCAACGCAGGCGTTATCCACCCTAGTACAAGCCCCTACTCTTCTCCCATGGTTATGGTCCTGAAGAAATAAGGTTCTTGGCGCATGTGTCCTGACTTTCACGCCTTCAACAAACTCACCATCAAAGACAAATTTCCCATTCCTGTCATTAATGACCTCTTGGATGAATTGAGTGGCGCCCAGTTCTTTACTAAACTTGATCTTCGTTCTAGCTACCACCAGATCCGTATGAAAGAGGAAAACATTCATAAGATTGCCTTTAGAAATCATGAGGACCACTATGAGTTTTTGGTCATGCCCTTTGGCTTGGGTAAAGCCCCCTCCACCTTCCAAATCCTCATGAATCATGTCTTTCACCCCTTTCTCTGTCATTTTGTCTTAGTTTTCTTTGACGATATCCTCATCTATAAAAAAACTTGGACAGACCACCTTTCTCATGTGGACCGAGTTCTCCATCTACTCTCTCAGCACCAACGTTTCCTGAAACAATCTAAATGTGCTTTTGGTGCCTCATAAGTCAAGTACTTGGGGAATTTTGTTGGCAAGAACGGCGTCAAGGTGGATCCTAAAAAGATTGAAGCTATGCAATATTGGCCTAACCCAAAGACTCTCAAAAGCTTGCGAGGATTTCTGGGCCTAACAGGTTATTATCGCAAGTTTGTTAAGAATTATGGAAAGATTGCAGCACCTCTCACGACACTCCTTAAAAAGAATTCTTTCACTTGGACCCCAGCAGTTGCTCAGGCTTTTCAAACCTTGAAGATGGCCATGTGCACCACTCCAGTCCTGGCCCTTCCTGATTTCACAAAGACCTTTGTTTTGGAATGTGATGCTTCAAGGAAAGGTATCAACGTTTTCCTTATGTAATAGGGTGGGCCTTTGGCCTTTACCAACAAACAACTGTCTGAACGAAATTTGGGCAAATCAATCTATGAAAATGAAATGTTGGCTATTCTACATGTCGTTGATTTGTGGTGCCCTTATCTATTGGGGCAACGCTTCCAAATTAAGACAGACCATCAAAGCCTCAAGTATTTTCTGGAACAACGCATTTCCTCCCCAAAGCAACAAAAATGGGTGACTAAGCTATTTGGATATGATTATGAGATCATTTACAAGGAAGGCAAAGACAATGTGGTGGCCGATGCACTTTCTTGAAAATATGAAGATGAAGGCTCCCTCTTTTCTCTCTCCTTCATTGTACCAAATTGGCTCCAAGCCATTCACCAAGAATGGCTACATGATCCCAAAAGTTCACATCTGATACAACAATTGCAGTCCAATTCTCCAGTTTCCCCAGGTTACTCATGGCTCCATGATGAGCTTCAATACAAAGGTTGTTTGTATTTAAGTAAACAGTCAAAACGTAAATCCACGGTGTTTTCTGAGCTTCATGCTACACCCACAGCTGGGCACTCCGGGTTTACCAAAACCTATGATAGGGTCAAACGTTATTTTTTCTGGGATGGTATGAAACAAGATGTTTGTAATTTTGTGGCCGAATGTGATGTGTGTCAACGTAACAAGGGAGAAACAGTCAAATCTCTGGGCACACTGCAACCGCTTCCGATTCCACCTGCTATTTGGAGGGATATCTCTGTGGATTTTATTACAGGCTTACCTAAATCGGGTAATAAATCAATCATCATGGTGGTAGTTGATCGCCTTTCCAAGTATGGTCATTTATTTTCTCTTCAAAACCCATTTACAGCATCCACAATGGCTCAATTTTTCAAGGATTAGGTCTTCAAGCTTCATGGCATGCCGCATTCTATTGTTTCTGATCGCGACCCAACTTTCACTAGCAATTTTTGGCAAGAACTATTCAATCTGCAAGGCACCCAATTGCATCTCAGCAAAGCTTATCATCCCTAGACAGATGGTCAAACTAAAGTTGTCAACAAGTGTTTGGAAACATATTTGAGGTGTTTTTCATCAAAAACGCAAAATCAGTGGGCTCAATGGCTACCCCTAGTTGAATGGTGGTACAACATTTCATACCATACAACTACACGCGTGACTCCTTTTGAAGTGGTCTATGGAAAAATGCCACCTTCAATCCTCTCATATTTACCAGGAGTCTCGAAGGTCCAAGCGATGGACCAAACATTTAAAATTCGAGAGGCTATTCTCCGTACCCTCAAAGAGAATTTGGTCATGGCTCAGAATCGCATGAAGCAACAAGCAGATCAAGGTCGCTCTGAACGTCAATTTGCAGAAGGGGATTGGATGTTTCTTCGAATACAACCTTACAAGCAAAATTCCCTCAAGGCCGACCATTGTTAGAATATGGAGCCGAAATTTTATGGTCCTTATACAGTTCTCAAGCGTGTGGGACAGGTGGCCTATCAGTTATATTTTCCCAGTCATTCTAAGCTACATCATGTTTTTCACGTCTCATGCTTGAAGAAGGTGATTGGAACTAAGTGCCAAACTCAAACCAACCTTCCTAAGTTGGACGAAGAAGGCTCCATTTGGCTACAGCCACAAGCAGTTTTGGACCAGCGTGAGCATCGCCTGTGTTAGTGAACCATCAAGAAAGTGTTAGTCCAGTGGAAAGATACAACTCCAGCATATGCCACTTGGGAACCAGCTACCATTCTGCAGCAATTTCCACATCTCAGGCTTTGAGGACAAGGTTGTTTTTAAGGGGGCAGACATGTTAGGGGCCTAACCCCTTACGTAGGTAGAATAATGTATTCCGATGTAATAAAGGTCAATATTAATAAGGCCTTGCAATAAGGTAGAATAAGTCAAATGTAAGAAGACCTAATAGAATCTTTCGCTTCTAGAAGGATCTTCCTCTAGATGGTTCTCTTGATAGACATATTTAGTATAAATAGGAGTCAAGGGTACGTGAAACCTAGCTTGGATATTATTGTAATAGATCTCTTCTCAACTAGAGTTTTCCCCCTCGAAGAGGCCCATGAACATTTCTCTCAGTAATCGAAGTGCTCTTTCTGGTGTTATTCTGTTATCATTTCAGTATTATTGTGGTGTTATTCTGGTTATATTGTTGTTCATCTGCCATTTCTAGCATTTTATTTTTGTTCTGCATACTTTTTATATCTGGAATATTACATACAGACATTCTCCCTATGGAGAATGGTCCAAGATGACAGATTGTTGATGTACCATGGACACCTATTCTTCTAGGACATATGTCTGAATTAGAAGAATGGTCTGTCTCCTTGAGTTCACAGTAGTGACCAGAGTGGAGAGCTTGGTACAGGACAAACATTTTATCTGACTTTACAATAGTGGTTGGAGATAAAATGGTCCAGGACATTCATTCTTCTAGGATGGATGTCTGGATAAGAAGAATAGTCCTTACATCCCATGGTGTGGCTTCCAACATATGTTGGAACAATTATTCTTCTAGGACATATGTCCAGATTAGAAGAATGGTTCTTGTATAACTCTATGGAGTGAGTGACTTATTCAGCATCATGCCTGACTACTGAGATGGAGTATGGCTTCGAGAGATGATGCATTTGATGCTATCATATGATATTGAAAGTGATGTTGTTGCTCGTGAGTTGATCTACGTGATCATGAGATAACTTGTGTGGCTATGATGATGCTACCAATTGAATGGTTTGTTTGTGCTCAAGACCATTACCTTTAATACCTCCCTATCTAGGAGGGAGTGTTTATATTATGGTAACTGCGGGAGGTATTAACCTCCACGTGTAACCTTTGACAAGACTAGAATATTCCGGGAAGCAAGAGAAACCCTAAAATGTTGGATAATAACCCTAGGAGACAAGTCGACTCAAGAGAATATTTAATATTGAGTTATTAGCCTTCAGAAAGAGAAGTCGGTCCAGTCAAGTGAGATAGAGAAGTATAAATAGAGAGCACTAGAGCTCATTTGTCACTCTCACTCTCACAACTGCATAAGGACTAGTGATGCGCAAGTTTCGAGAGGGAGTGCAGTTGCGACTGCTGCAACTGGAATTCTTGGCTATGGTTTGGACTTTCTCTTGATTATGGTTTGGACTTTCTCTTGGTTATGGTTTGGAATTTATGCTTGGTTTTTGTTTATTCTTGATTGGTGTGCTATCCTTGGAGAAATGTGCATTGGCCTTGGTTGGCTATTGGTCTTCTACCAGAATTATTCTATTTGTCAAGGTTATGGTGCTCAGGGGTGGCCTTTGTGCCTATGGTTGGGTGACAATATTGTTATATTGTCTTATGGAAAAATGAGCACACCCCTTTACTTCTAACAAGGAGCACCACAATGCCACTTGAATCTAGGAATACATTGAGTGCCTTGTGCAAGGAAAGTAAAATATGTCGCAAATGCATTCCCTCAACAAGCGAAACATTTATTAATTATGTGTTTTATTTTACAGGTCCTTGATTTTTATGGAGAGGCGTTTAATTACTCTCAGGGCCTTAGGGCGAGCATTTAGAGGATAATCTATGGCTTTTAACTTTTTCCAGCTACAACAACTCTGGGACTTTAGCCCCTTCTTCCCATGAAATGAGGTACAAGCCCTTCTTAGGGTCAATAAGCCCAAAAACACAAAAGACGAGGAAATGTAAGGGAAGAGGTGTGGAAAGTTATAAGTATGTGTGGGGATGGTACAGGAGACCCCCTAGTAGTAACCATTTTCCTGAGGGTGACCCACTTACTAGGAAACCATGTCGACCACCAAGGTGAAATGAGGCAAAAGGTATAATTTCCAAGCAAACGTTTTCATAATCAAGAAATGACTCTTTGCAACATGCTTAAATGCTTTAATTATTAAAAAGACACTTACCATGAGACCATACTTGCTACTTCATGAAGCAAGACCTGTTGTATGTTATAGCACAAATTGCCACACCTATACATTTGTGACATGGCCTTACCCTTTTCCCTAGCTTGCTAAGAAAAATCTGAAACTTTCCTCATCAAGTCATCTACAAAACTTGACATTTGTTGATATCCATAGATTTCCTTTATGAAACACGCGAACATTCACACCTTGCAAGCTTGTAGCCCGCAGAATCCCTCAATAATTATGAAAATAAAATATTTCCACATTTTCGGGTGAGTTTTTCGATTGGGCTCGTTTCCCAATGTCCATGAGCCTGTACTAAACAGATTTCAACCTCCCCAACCTCTTTGGGATGGTATAAAAGCACCATTGAAGGCAAAGATGAGGACAATTCTGATGGTGCAAGGTTATGCTGTTGAGATTTAGCAAGCTCCCCTAATCCCTTCATTCTCTAAGAAGCATCCCCTGACCTGGAAACTCCTTTTCCAGTGTTCCTTCCTCTCCTATATAGTCATAAGGTGTGTTCCTATTCTTAATGGGTTATGTGAGGAAGATCCTTGTCGTTGAATTGATGCTTGAAGGACTTGTGGAGGAACCCGGGCAGTTGGCTCCGAAGTAGTGTTGGAAGTTGAACCAGGTTGTAACCAACTTTCATATATTGTTAACAAAAGAAGATATCTATTTCCCTCCTATATTGTGTTCATTACAATGTTATATGTTGTTATTGTTCATATATGCTTTGATTTATATACTTGATATATGCTACTTGAACCTATAACTACCTTGTTGCAACACTATCTTGGTTTCCTATTGCAGGTTGGTTCTGGCAAAGACCAGGAGCTCTTCAAGAAACAAGAGAGGGGTTCGACATCGAACGAAGGGTTTAAGGTGCAAGTCTTCTCATTTTCCATTCCCTTCTCTCTCCTAGTGAAAAAGTAGTTATTTCTTGTTCACATGCTTGTTTGTGAGGGTAGATTTTAGTCTTCTTAATTCGGTCTTGCTCTGTTGTGACTTGAACGAAATTCACGGGGGAAAAATACCTTAAACATAATTTGTGACCATACCGGGGATTCTCATAGTTTGGGTCGGTTGTAGGGTGTCTTGTCTGTCCTTTTTTTTATTTCTGTGACTTTTCCTATTTTCCAAGATTTGTTGCAAAGCTTTTACTATTTGGAAACTTTTCCATAAGTTTCTGGGAGTCTCCCAGTTGAAACTCCTTTTTATCTTTCCAATTTTAAAGAGTTATCCGCGCTTTTATGTTATATCACGGATATCCGTGTTTTTTATTGTGTATGACCCACAAACATCCATGAGTATCTATTCACACAGTCTCAGACTTGTGTGCAATTTGTGAAAAAATTTATTTCTTCAGTTTCTGGGAGATTTATGGGTTTCTTTAAGTTATCCTGGGCTTCCTGAGTTTGTGATTGCTTTGTATCATTGTGTCACGTCTTTGAAAACTTCGAAGTCACATAATAGATCTTGCTCTTGATTTCCTAGTGTTATTGGCTTACTTTTATCTTGTATTTTAAAGTGAAATGTTTTGCATTGGGGGGGGGCATGAATTGTGTATCCTGCAATTTCTTTTAGCATCTTTTGTTATTTTTGCTTTGATAGAAAGAAAATAAAAAGAAAAACCCAGTTTTTTCTGCTAGTTAGGTCTCTTTCTTTCTTTGCATTGTTTTGCATTGTTATTTGAAAAATAAAAAGATATTAGCATAGGTTTTTGTTTTCTTCTCATCTGGAAATCATTTCAAAAGAAAAGTAAGAAAGACAATATTTTTGTTTACCTCTTTTGCATTTTTCTTTAGAAAATAAAAAAAATACATTTCAAGGTTTGAAGGATTGTTCATCCATTTTCTTTCTTGAAACTCTTTTTCATTTGAAGAATTAGTGAAAAGTTTTCTTTGCCAATGTTCTTATAAGTTTCA
>JASDQU010106478.1:74294-89127 GCA_032191745.1 Picea mariana
GAGGGTTTCCAATATAAAAATTTTATGTACTCTATGTATGAGCCATTGATTAAATTATGTTTTTCTTAAGAATCTATATGCATTGCTTTACTTCACAGGTTTAAAACTTACATGTGGTATCAGAGCTCGTTTTTGGCTTTAGAGGGATGCCTTTGTTGTTGAGGGTTTGGCTCGGTCTTGATAGATCAAGTTTATCTTGGGTCTGTGATAAACCTAGGTTTAATGGGAACTTTTGCAGTGGAGATTTGAGTATAGAAAGAGGAATGGCGAGCTCATCTAGAATCGAGATAGAGAAGTTCAACGATAAAAACTTTGAGCTATGGAAGCTAGAGATGGAGGACCTTCTTGTAGACAAAGAACAATGGATCGTTGGGGATCCTGGTACACAGCCCACTGGTACACCGTCTACTAGCACACAGGCTACTAGTACACAACCTACTAGTACACAAACTACTAGTACACCACCTACTGGTATGTCGAAGGAAGATTGGGAGAAGTTGGACAGAAGAGTAAGGAGTATTATGCGACTCTGCCTGGCAGATTCGGTTTTGTTGAATGTCTCAGAAGAATCTACATCCAGGGAACTATGGGATAAGTTGGGGAATTTGTATCAATCAAAGTCCCTGGTAAACAAGTTGTTTCTTCGAAAGAAGTTGTATCATCTTATGATGGAAGATGGAGATTCTGTGACAGAACATCTAAATGCCTTTAGTACTCTTGTAAGTCAACTTGTCTCTATTAATATTATGATTGCAGAAGAAGATAAGTGTATTACTTTGTTATGTTCTTTGCCAGACTCTTGGGATAATCTGGTTGTAGCAATTGATAGTACCACTCAATCTACATTGAAGTATGAGGATGTAGTTTCATCCTTGTTATTTGAAGAGATGAGGCGGAAAAGCATGGATAGTCATAGCACAGATGCTTTATTTATAAGAGGTTGTCCCCAAGACAAGAATCTCGGTAAGCCTTCGGTGGGGAGATATAAATCTATAGGTAGATCTAAGTCTCCCGGAAAATATTTGAGGAAATGTTGCAAGTGTGGTAAAACAAAGTATTATAAGAAAGATTGCAAGTCTGAGAAGGTTTATAAACCAAAGAAATTTGATAGTACATGTTCCATAGAGACAAAAACCTCCACTGAAGAAGGAGGTGATGTTTACTTGGCATCTACAGCTACACATGCAGATCGTGATGTATGGTTGATCAACTCAAGTGTGTCATACCATATGACTCCTCATAGGGAGTGGTTCTCTTAATATGAAAAATACGATGGTGGTGATGTATTCCTAGGAGATGAATCGATAGCCAAAATCTTGGGACGTGGAAGGGTTAAGTTGTTGATAAAAGATGGAAGGATTAGAACTCTCCCCAGGGTTCTTCACATTCCAAAACTAGCGAGGAGCCTAATATCTGTAAGCAATTTGGATGATGTAGGAGTGAAAACTGTATTTGAAAAGAACACTTGCAAGATGGTACGAGGAGCAATGGTGTTGATTAGGGGACTTCAGTGTGGAACTCTGTACAGGTTGTTGGGAAGAACTTATACTAATGGGTGTAAAAGTTATGTTGTCCTTGAGCAGACAAATAAAGAAGGCAAGACCAATACCGTCCCTGAAAAGAAGACCATGTCGTGGCATCAAAGACTAGGGCATATTGGAGAAAAGGGCCTTCGAACACTACACAGTAAAGGCATGGTTGAAGGTATGTCTAATTGCACTCTGGATTTTGATTTATGTGAACATTGCATATATGGTCAACAGAATCAAGTAAGATTCCCATCTGGTGCTACAAGAGCAAAGGGGATCTTAGACTTGATACACAGTGATGTGTTTGGACCTATGCATATTCCATCACTAGGTAAGTCTATGTATTATGTTTCATTCATAGATGATTTCTCAAAGAACACATGGATTTATTTTCTTAGAAAGAAATCTGAGGTATTTGATAAATTTAAAGAGTTTAAGGCTCTGGTAGAAAATTAGATAGAGAAGAAAATAAAGGTATTGAGAACAGATAATGGTGGAGAATTTTGTGGAAATGAATTCGAAGAATTCTGTAAGAATTGCGGTATAGCAAGGCAGAAGACTACTCCATACACTCCTCAGTAGAACAGAGTAGCAGAAAGGATGAACATGACACTGATGGAAAAAGCAAAGAGCATGCTCAACGGTGCCAAGTTAGGACAAGAATTTTGGGCAGAGGCAGTGGGTACAACATGTTACCTGGTTAATCAATCATCCTCATCAGCATTGGATGATTAAAACCTCCACATGAGGTATGAACTGGAAAGAAACCCTCTCTTGAACATCTTAGAGTGTTTGGTTGTGATGCTTATGTACATGCTCCAATGGAAAATAGGAGTAAGATGGATAATAAAGCTGAAAAGTGTATCTTTATTGGTTATAAAGATGGTGTGAAAGGATATAAGCTTTGGAACCCAGAAACTAAGAAGACTGTTTATAGTCGGGATGTTATTTTTAGAGAGGTAAAAGATGTTTCCAAGCAGGAATTCCTACCAAGGAAAGAAGAACCTGAGAAAATAGAGATTGATTTGGATGATGCAAAATCTAAATCATCTGAAGAAGATGAAGCAGAAGAAGAAGAAGAACCTCATACCCCAGTATTGAGGAGATCAGTAAGAGAAAGAAGGCAACCAAAAAGGTATAGTCCACCTGATTTCCGTTCCAATTTTGCTTTATCTATTACTGATGATGATCCCATAACTATCAGGGAAGCAATGAATTCAGAGGATAGCAAACTATGGAAGAAGGCCATGGTTGAAGAAATGGATGCCTTGGATAAGAATGAGACATGGGATACAGTTGAGTTGCCAGCTGGAAGAAAATCTGTTGCTAGCAAATGGTTGTTTAAGAAGAAGTTTAATGCAGAAGGTAAAGTGGAGAAATACAAAGCTCGGTTAGTAGCAAAAGGTTATTCCCATGTAGAGGGAATTGACTTTGGTGAGATTTTTTCTCCTATTGCCAAGTTAACATCTATTAGATTTCTTTTATCTATTGTTGTTGCTTTTGATCTTGAAGTGGAATAGATGGATGTGAAGATAGCATTCCTACATGGGGATCTGGAAGAAGAAATCTACATGAAACAACCAGAAGGCTTTGCAATGAAGGGAAAGAAAGAGTTGGTTTGTAAGCTAAAGAAGTCACTATATGGTATGAAGCAATCACCTAGGATGTGGTACCAAAAGTTTGACACATACATCCTTGGATTGGGATTTGTGAGAAGCAGGGCGTATCACTGTGTATATTCCAAGCAGGTTGGTAATCACTTCATTTATGTAATGTTGTATGTTGATGACATGTTGTTGATAGGAAATAACATGGATGTTATCAAGGAGTTGAAATCACATCTATCCTCCAAATTTGACATGAAGGATATCGATGTTGCTAACTTCATTATGGGAATGGAAATTAAAAGATATCATGCAAACAGGAAACTCTGGTTGAATCAGAGAAAATATGTTGAGACGATATTGCAGAGGTTTAATATGCATGGAAGTAAACCTATCAAGGTTCCTATTCCTATAGGTGTAAAGTTATCTGTAGATCAGTGTCCCAAGACACAGGAAGAAGAAGAGGACATGTACCATGTTCCATATGCCAGTGCAGTTGGTAGTTTGATGTATGCAATGGTCTGTACTAGACAGGGCATTGCACATGCAGTGGGATTTTTTAGCAGATATATGTCAAAACCAGGGAAGGAGCATTGGACAACAGTAAAGAGGGTCTGTAGGTATTTGCATGGCACTACCAATTATGGATTGTGCTACCAAGGAAGACTAGAATTGGAAAGAGTGGTGGACATACATGGCTTTGTTGATGCAGACTAGGCTGGAGATCTAGATCACAAAAGATCTACAAGTGGGTATGTGTTTAACATATTTGGAGGACCAATCAGTTGGATGAGCAAAAGACAGGCTGTAGTGGCACTCTCAACTACAGAAGCTGAATACATGGCAGCCACTCATACTAGCAATGTTCCTTTCATTGCGAAAACCCCCCTGGATATGAGAATGTCGGTGTGGTTCTTCTTAAAGATTCCTCTTTGATGGGTACTTTCCCCATTCCACCACCCGATATTCCACATCCGTCTATCGCCTCGATCAACATGATTTCCACCTCTATTCGTGAAACCCCTGCGTCTTCTAACCTATGGATAGTACCCAACCCCGGTGATCATCTTCGCTATGGCGACCAAATGCCTTTAAGTCCGGTTGAATCCGCTTATCAAGACATTCAATCGGCAACCCCTTCTACCCCCTCTCTTGGTGATCTATCTTCGGATCCTTTCCATGTCATTTTTCCTATAGACGAGAAGATTATGTCTGTTATGTTCATGGAAGATACTCCTTGGGACAATGGACATCATCGTTCCATTCTCTTCCTGGAACAACACACCATTGAGAGTTACAAACGAATCTCGACTCCATTGACCATTGTCGTCTTTTCTACCGTTCCTGAGTCTACACACGATATGTTCTACGAAGCGAAATTAAGTAATATCTCACCCACCATCTCCCTCAACATATCCATTAAACCTGGAGTTGTCGAAAATGTGCATATTGGAGATTCGTGTTCCAATGACAAAGTTGTTAACTACAAGTCAATTTTTCAAGAATTTTGTGACGTCTTCGCATGGAGCTATGAAGAAATGTCTGGTATTGACCCCGACATTGTTGTACACAAGATTAAGACATACCTGGGCGCTAAACCCGTCCGACAATGACTTCGTCCGGTCCACCCACGTAAAGCAGCTGCTATCAAGCTTGAAGTTGAGAAACTTCTTAAAGCTGGCTTTATTTACCCTGTGGCTCTAACTGACTGGGTTTCCAATCTTGTTCTGGTTAAAAAAAAACAAGGTATGATCCGCGTGTGCATTGATTATAGGGATATTAACAAAGCTTGTCCTAAAGACAACTTTCCCACCCCCTTCGTTGACTAGATCGTCGACGATTGTGCCAGGAGTGAAATCTTCTCTTTGATGGATGGTTTCTCCGGATATAATCAAATCAATATTGTACACACCGACCAACACAAGACCAATTTTATTTGTCCTTGGGGCACTTTTGCCTACCGGAAACTACCCTTTGGTTTAAAGAATGTCGGCGTGACTTTTCAACGTGCTATGTCTTATGACTTTCATGATATAAAGCACATTGTCCAACCATATCTCGATGACCTACCAACTCATTCTATGCACCGTGTCGATCATCCAGCACACCTCCAAGCCATTTTTCTTTGATGTCGGTTTTACCGTATATGCCTAAACCCACACAAATGCGTTTTTTGTGTAGAACCCGGCTGACTTCTGGGCTTTATTGTTTCACGTCAAGGGATCAGGGTAGATCCTTTGAAGGTTGAGGCGATTCTCAATCTCCCTCCTCCTTCCTCACTTCACCAGCTACAAAGTTTGCAAGGGAAGGCAAATTTTCTCCGTCATTTCATCCCAAATTATGTTGAGTTAACTCTTGGATTTACTCAACTGATCAAGAAAGGTTCTAATTTCGTATGGGATACCACTGCCAACAAAGCTTTTGATGCTTTAAAAACGACTTTAACCCGTACCCCACTACTTTTCCCACTCAATTACAGTCGTGACTATTTCCTGTATCTCGCAACCTTGGACTATACCATTGTTATGGTTCTAGTCCAGGAGGATGATTCTCATGATGAACATGTCATTTATTATTTGAGTCAAAGTCTCACGACTACAAAAACCAAATATTTACATGTTGAAAAAATGGCTTTGGTCGCCGTCCAAGCTGTTCAACGTTTCTGGCACTATATCCTTCTACGCAAGACTACTGTGATTTCCAACTGCAACCCTATGCAACACATTCTTACATGCCAGTTGCTAGGGGGAAAATACTCCAAATGGATAGTAATACTCCAGGAGTTTGACTTAGAATTCGAACATGCTAAGTCCAAGAAATCCTTGGTGTTTGTCGAATTGATATGCGACCTTCCCTATTCTGAGATGGAAAATGTAGCAGAGGATTCATTACCAAATGAATCCTTTTTTATGATTAGTTCCGATGACCTTTGGTATGGGGATATCATTATATATCTCCAAACTCAGACTTTCCGACCCGATTTGTCTAGCACTGACCGTTATCGAATCCGCTACCAAGCCCGTCAGTATGTTATTTTCGACGATACTCTTTATCGTCGTGGGATTGACTTCATTTTTTGACGATGCCTCGCATTTGACGAAGCTGAGAATGCCCTGAATGACTGCCATTCTAAAGCATGTGGTGGTCACATGTCTGGGTATGCTACTTCCCAAAAGATCTTACGAGCTGGGTATTTTTGGCCTTCTTTATTCAACGATTGTATTATCACTGTCCAAAAATGCCACGCTTGCCAAACCTACAACAACAAAATACGATCACACCCTGCTCCTCTACACCTTGTAGTCTCCGTTGGACCTTTTGCCAAATGGGGTATCGATTTAATGACATGTCACCCTCACTCGGCCGGGGGGCATGGATACATTATTGTAGTCGTAGATTATTTTACGAAATGGGCCGAGGCGATGCCTACATTAAACAATATCGGAAAGACCGTAGCACTATTCATATTCAATCACATCATTGCTCGGTTTGGTGTTCCTCAAGCTATCGTTACTGATCACAGTAGCCACTTTAGAAACTTCATGATGTCAGAACTCACCGAAAAGTTGGGTCTTCACCATGAAAACTCAACGCCCTATTACCCACAGGCCAATGGCCAGGTTGAAGCAATAAACAAAGTCCTCATTACCATGCTTCAACGAATGATAGGGATTCACAAAAAGAGTTGGCACACGATGTTGTTTTCAGCATTGTGGGCTTACCGGACATCCGTCAAGTATGCTACCGAGTTTACACCTTTTCAGTTAGTTTATGGCCTCAAAGTCATCTTGCCGATTAAATGTGAGATACCGTCTCTAAAGCTAGCCGTTGAACTTCTCCCAAACATTTCCGCTGAAGAAGACTGTTTGTTGTATCTTATGCAACTAAACGAAACACCTCACGATGCCACCCTGGTTACAGAAACCCAGAAGAAATGCGTCAAAGCCCAATACGACAAACATGTCAAGCCACGCATTTTCTCTGAAGGTGATCTAGTTCTCCTTTATGAACAAGATCGAGATTTGCTGGGGGGTAGAAAAATTGAGGCTATGTGGCGAGGCCCTTATATCGTCAGACGGGTGTTGGAGAAAGGAGCCTATGAGTTGGTGGACTACGATGGTATCCCTTTGAGTGAACCCAGAAATGGGCTTTACCTAAAGAAGTACTATGCCTAGATCATCTGTGCATGAGTGCTTGTATTTTATTGTATCATACTTTTGTGTGTTTTTTCGTTATTTGGTTTCTACCCTCGACCGCTTACCTCATGTTGTGCTTGGTTTTTAGACGTCGGAGTCTTCACGACCCCACATTGGCTTCGCTGATGGCACTAGTCGCAGCACTCAGAACCTTGCTTATGTTGCATGGGAAATTTATGCACCTACAAACTAACTTATCAGTCTACGAGGTGTTTGCCTCGGTCATGCGACCAATAATATCGCAGAATATAGCGCCATCATCGAGTTGTTGACTAATGTTATTTCGTTTGGTATCTACCACCTGGTTATACGACTTGATTCATAGCTAGTAGTGCTATAGTTAAGTAATGTCTATGCTATCCGGAGTCCTACTTTATTACGGGTATATCTATGAATTCACCTCTTGGAACGTCATTTTGATTATATTTAATATCAACACATTCGTAAATGTCTAAATACATTGATTGATGCTTTAGCTAATTATGTGTTAGACAGATATCCAAGACTTTTATAAAACCAATCACACATCACATGTATTATACAAAACAAAATAAGTGGGTAGAAGTCGCATATATATATATATATATATATATAACGATCAAAAGTTTTACAAAAAGTTTTTGTCCAAAGACCAAAATATCAAAATATATGAAGCCCATGGCTTCTACAAATTATCATCACGGATGACGCTCACGGTAACATACAACTGCTCAGGCTACCCTACGAAGCAGTCGACTAAGAGACTCAGACACACCCACAGTATGGCGTTGATAACGCATTGGGATCTCCCCAATAGCGATGTCCGGGACATCCACAGTCAGTCCCTTTAAGTTCTGTTCAACTGCCTCGTAGTCCTTAGCATCCCATGTTGCCATTAGAGCCACTTCTCCTCGTCTCTGAATGGGATATGTTCCTGGAGGTCGATATGGCCCCACATCTGTGTCGTCAAAAGAAATTATTTATTAGTCCTTGGATCAAAGACATAAAAACATTTTATATAATAAAATTTACAAAAACATTAAAAAAGAACAAAATGTGTACTTCTTACCTAAGTCACCCCACTGAGCCTCCTCAGGCATAACCAAATTTGGATCTCCTCAAAAATCTAATCGGGTGTATGCATAGTCATCGATCATAAGCATCTGGGGCCTCAACCAGTCAAAAAATGAATCGTTATATTTGATTATAGGCCCTGCTACGTGTCGAGCCATGAGGTTACACCACCTCAGCGTCCTCGAGTCCTGTGGGGACGGTAAACCCCAATCTACATGTAGACATAGCAGTGGGACCCTCTCAAGGAAGAATGACACCAAAAGTGACCCGTACCCGAACTGCTTCAGGTCACCCCTTCTGCACTTTGTCAGTTGCCTCTTCATACTGCGAAGAACCGCATCTGACCAGTTGAAAACCCGAGGCTCTGTGCACTCTATTGCATATTGCAAATAACTCTGGAGAGCTATGTGCGGAGCAACGCTCTCGGCCATGCGTGCAATGGTAAAAAATATAGTCTACAAGGTCATATTTTGGACACCCCAGATGGCGACCTTACCCTTTCTTCTCTCCGCCTAAGGAACACAATATTGGCGAACATACTCGCTCATAGGAAGTTCGCTACCTCTACATCCGGTCAGAGTAGCATGGTATCCACACTGTGACAACCCCATAAGAAAATAGATATCTTCGATATCTAGTGAAAGCATGTGGACCCCTACATGAAATACTTGTTGATCCACATCCCACATGTGGACCAGGTACTCTAACAACTTGAGTTGGGCTCTCATGCCCGGGATCCTAAAAAATTTTAAGAGCCCACATTTCCGGAAGGCAGCAACTGTACCCGAATAATTTCCGGCAATGGAATCATCCTCCTCGTGTTCTCTTTACCTCCATTCCAACATCGTGATGATCAACACCTGCAATGGAGCCATGAGAAGGAAGTTAGCAACTTGTTTGAACCTCTTGCATAATTTTTTATTGAGTAAAAACATGCATGAAAATCCATTTTTCGGCCCTCGCAGGTGAAGCTTGCACACAGTGCGATATTCTCACAAGTGCACTGAAGCCCACCTGTGAGAATCTTAGATTCTCACAGGTCTCGAATGGCTCACCTACGAGAATGCCTAAGTACACCCACCGGCCCTAAAATGGACTCAAACACTTAAATTTGCCAATAAAAATCAATTTTAATCCATGAAAAAGTTGAAGAATCAGRAGATTACCTCGTTGGCCGAAACCGTTTGATGAATGATCGCTTGTACCTCCCGCAATCGAGCAAAGAAATTTGGTGAAAAAAGAGGTGTGTTGGACAAGTTTTTGACAAAGTAACAATGAAATGGTAAAAAGGGCTTTTTACCCATATTTATTCACTTTTTTACTATTTCTTATTGATTTTTTGTATTATTTTTATTATTTTGTTTCAAAACCTAATACCCTAATAGCCTTGTGAGTATGGTTTTTTGTAGGTAGGTGACCTAGAAGCCTGAATGACGATCTACAAGTATTTTTTCTTTTTTCGTCACATGTGCGAATACCTTTTTAGGGTTTTGTATGAAAAACCTCAAGATCAGTCTTCGTTCGTTCTCGCGCTCGAAAATACATGAGAACGCAAATGAGTATACTTTTGTCGTCTTTTCGTACTCGTCATGGTAACATGAAAACAATGAAAATAAGGGAGTATCCTTTAAGCTCTTTTCACGGTCCATAAAAACGAAAATATTGCCGAGCGATCTTGTTCTTTTCAGGCTCGTAAAAGTATTTCAAGAAAATGTTCGATGAGCGATAGTTTATCACTTTTTCGGTCTCGTCGAACTAATTTATGAAAAAGGAACTAGGAGAGTTCTCTTTAAGTGTTTTTCAAACTCTCAAAACATGAAAAACCTCCGAGTTTTCTATCTTTGGACTCGTTAAACAAACATTGAAAGGCCCTTATGGGACCGAACCACTCCTTCCTAGGGTTCATTAAATATACTCCGAGGGACTCGTCCGAAGGATAAGCTTACATCGACAAGCATATGTTATCCTCCTCAAGCTTGTGTAAAAATAAAGAGGTACTCGCCAGAAATGGTGGGGGAAATGTTGGGAAAGGGATGTGTTGTGGTATTTGTATTAATGGCAGTAAGCATCACTCTTGAACATGACACCCCTTGTTCGTCATTTGAATCCGGGTTGTGAAATCCATTTGTCTCTCGTCTGACTTATTACAAAGTCATATCTTGGGTCATCTTTGAGTCAATGCTGCCAAAAGCATTGTCGTCTCGTTCATATTTTGAAGAGAAGTCCAAACAAGCCCTCTATTGAGTCGGCCATCTGCAATTGTTAATTCTTACCATGTCGGCCTTCCCTATGTCTGTTTCAAATCATATTCGTACTTTGACTTACCCTCAAAATCTGTTACTTGTTTTGTGTCATTGATGGGGGATACATCAAGGCCCTCCTGTGACGAGTCTTTTTCCGTTGACTCCAACTCATTATCTGGGAATAAGACTTAAAAATCATTTAGTACCTTAGAGCCTCCATGCCTTAATGGCAGGTCTCTTCGCTTTCGACGGTGGACTCACATCATTGGTCCCTAATCAAGAGATTCCACCGAGTGTTCGACTTCAACTCATTTATTTACATTCGTTCGGATTGTACTTAGGTACCTTGGGAATCATTGACATCAATGGTGATTTCCCTCGCACTTGTTAACAATTTTCATCAATGACCGGTAATCAAGTGGTTTCTACCATGTTCGACTTTGACACATGTAATCACATGGCTAGATTCATACTTTTGCAGACGATGAGATTGAAGACCCTGGGTCTCATCTTTTTGGCCTAGGTTTCGTTGGAGTATTTATGATTTGTATTGACACATAGATCCACTTTGTATGTCGCGTCGCTATGTCCTAATCTAAGTCTTTTAACATAGATCCACAGTGTATTCCTGGTGGCTATGTAGTATTTTGATGACATGGATCCACGGTGTATGATTGGTGGCCATGGCCTACATTTATGATTTCATTCATTTGTGGTCTGAGCATGGGAATGCCTACCTCAGAACTGGTATTATATTTTGCAGATGCTTGATTGTTTGTTGGTTTTCGATTAGGTGCGATCCTTGTTTCTGACACACACACACATTTTACAAAGTATTTCGGTTGTCACGAGTTCAAGCCTCATACTTTGGGGGGGGATTCTGTTACACATTATTTTGGTCACTCTGGTGGTGTCTCTACAGTTGTGTGTTCAGGCCCTCATAAGGACCTTTTGCCTGAGAGAGGTGACCGTTGTCTTCTTCCATAAAACATATTTTTAAGATGAGTTCGCAGGCTACATGTATTGTAGGGTGTGATAAACCCTGATTCTCGCAGGCAACCCTATACTTGGAGTGCGAGATGTTCGCAGTCTGTCTATAGGTAGGGTGCGAACCTGCTTCAAAGCTTAAAAGGAAGAGGAAGTTACAAAGGTTCTAGAAGAGGATCTTCTAGAAAATGAGTTGGCATTCGCATGGTTGGCATCCTACTGACTTCTTAGATTTAGTGGGATCATCCTCATCCCTTTAAACCATCTCTCCTTCTCCTATATAATGAAAGGTTTCTCAAGGAATAGGTTAAGCAAGATTGAATAAAGAATTGATGAAAGAATAGATTCAGAATTGTGTGAGGAATCCTGTTTGAATTAATGCTTGAGGCCTCCATTTGTCCATCAAGCCATAGTGGATCTTCTTCATGAAAGTTTTGGAGCAAATGTGTGTGTTAGAACAAAGGACCACCGAAAGGAATCTTGCGACATCAAGACGATCTGGTTGTATCTTCTACTTTCATTTAATATAATATAGTGGCATGCCCCTTTTCCATAAAATCACTCTTATTTTATTGCATAATTCCCTTATTGTATGCATAGGTTGTCATTGAATATACTTTGTTATCTTCACTTTGGTTGGTTTGTGTTGTCTTGGATCTGATCTCGCAAGAGCACCGGAGCGAAGTAGGAACAACAAATACTTAAGGAAGCGATACAAAGGTATGTCACTCGTTCCTCTTTTGGTAGTAAATTCAATGATAGTTGCTTAGGGAAAGCGTCATGTCCTGTCCTATTTTGTTTTAGATCCAGGTGGATCTAGGGAGATCTGCTAGTGTCTGCATATACTGATTTATCCGATAACAAAATTGGCGACTCCACTGGGGAACGACTCATTTTGTAGTTTTTTGTTGGCCATTTACTCTTAACCTATTTTTTTCATTACCAACCAGTCTCTGAGTCTGTAGGAGACCCTTATAGACTCTCTGGACCCAGAAGTTCACTCAAAAATTTTGTCTCTTTTCAAAAATTTTCTTGATTACAAACCCTCTCACATTGTACCTCTCTGTGACCTGCGAGAATCATTGATGTTCGCACCCTACTGTTTAGTTCAGCGTGACCTTCTCGCACCCTGCCTTTATCTAGACTGCAAGAATCCCTAATTCTCGCACTATACCCCACTACCAGGCTGTGAACTCGTTTGTAAAAGTTTTGGATTAGGTCTTCTTGCCTTTTTGATGCCCACATTTGTTTGTTGACCTTGGAAGAACTTCTTTTGCCAGTGTTTGACTGTTTCTTGATTTCAAATCTTGCGGTTGATTGGTTTTCGGAGATCGAAAACTCTTCTTACTCTTTTTCCGAATTTTTACTTCTTGACCTTTTGTTAACAAGGGTTTAATCTTTGATTCTAAGATCTGAGTGCTTGTTTGGTCAAAAAGTCTTTGATTGGATGAAAAGTTGGGATTAATTGTCCTTTTAGATTGCTTGCTGCTTGGAAAATTCTTTGTTCATGTGCATTTGAAGAGACTTTTCCTTGTCAACTTTTTATTTTTTATCTCCATTGAAAGTTCGATTTGGGTGTTTGTTGAGTATTTTATTTTCATTGGTTGCTTTTTTTTTCTTAGTTCCATCCCTATTTTTTGGTTTCTAAAAAAAAAAAAAAATTAAAGACCTTTTCTTTTAAGCAATCATTTATTCAAAAAATATTGGCATTCAAGTATTGAAAGAGAACAAATAGTGAATATACATTGTCAATGATTGTTTGATACTACATTTCAAAAGAGATCGTACATCGTAGTTTGCATTGTTCCAGAAAACTCCTTTTTTCCTGTTGTAGATAGAATTCATCGAACACAAGTTTGTATCATTCATTTCTATTTATGCATTGTTGGGTTAGAGTCTTACACAACATTGGTTTCATTTCCATCTCCCTTTGCGTAACAACAACCTTTAACAATATTGCGCAACTTTAAAATTCAACTAGTAACTTTTTCTAGGGCTCTTTTGCACCAACATTAGCTAGGCTAGAGCTTCGGAATAGACAGTGAGACACACTCTCCAAAGCGTAAAACACAATAGTATCTTGTGATAGGGAGTGTCAAATTCCATTTGCAACATTTTTTCTTGGGAAGCCCTTCTCACACAAGGGCCAAACCTGAGGTCACATTGAGATTGACAGAGTTACTCACCCTGCTTTGTTGATCTCGGTGTAGAGATTGCACGTATTATGGGGGTCGCTTGAAGGTATACCCACAATGATGAGTGGAAGCCTCTCAAGTTGATTTCGGGCTAGATACTCTGCCCTTGCGTGTGGATCAGACTGTCGACTGTTCCCCTAGGCATCATTGTTGTTTGTGGTAACTTTAGTAGCCTATCTTCTTAGCGTCTTACACAAGGTGATTGTGGAGGGGTAAGTCTTCACGGTACCTGGAATCGACATTGGCTAGACTCACTTGGGCTCCTTGGAGGGTATACCCACGATTATGTGTGGGAGCTTGCACCAAGGTGTCAGTCTGTTAAGCAGGTCATCAACGTAACTTTTCCACCCTAGCCCAACCCCTTCTTGTCTCGACGTCATATTTCATCACCAACTAGTGATTTCGGAATAGGAAGGTCTTGTTTGCTTGATTTTGATTCCTAGATTTTACTAGTGCATGATGTTTGTTTCGGTAAGTTGGCCATATAATTTATTTCGTGATATTTTTTCTCGATCACCATTGACCCTCCACGCCACTCACATAGAATGCAAGGACTACCCCCAGAAGATCTGGAATGTTTTCAACCCTTGCCTACCAACTCACCGAAGGGCTCTCCTCAACAGAGTGAAGTCCAAGACATTGCCACTCCACGACTGGAAAGAACCGACTCTTTAGAACAATTATGAATTACAGATTCTCGAGAGGGCTTGTGACTTCCTCCCGACTCTGTGAGACATATTGTTCGAGTGAATTCATCGGGAGATATTATTGTTGAGTCTTTCGGTTTACCAACTGGACCTTTAAGAGGCCCTGAAGGTTAGGATCCTTTTTGGACTACTGGCATTTTTAGACGGGATCTCTTTGGCTCAAGAGCATGCATTGATATCACTGTCACACCTAAGCCGCCCGAAACATCCGATCCAGACGCGATACCTTTTACTACTATCTATTATTTCCCTGGTTCAGACACTCAACCAGTCGACCATATCTTGACTGTCCCCCTTCAAATGGCCCATTATACAATGG
>JASDQU010106478.1:89177-107959 GCA_032191745.1 Picea mariana
GACTCACCTCAACACTTCCTCCCGGATATCATGCATTGAATGCTTCTATTCTCGTTCCTACACAAATCCCATCCGGGACTCCTGGCGTTTCCACTCCTTCTGGGCACCATCTTGTTCCTGGTTTTATTCCGACACTTCCTCAACCCCCTTCCAGAGGGTCTCTTCCATCCCCTATCGGAGGAACCGACCCTAGTGGCACTATTCAGTCTTTCACACCTAATTACTAGATTTTTGTTGGCAAACATTTTCACCCTGGAGGTCAAATCCCATTTGGGACACAACCTCCGATTGGAGGGAAACCCCCACCTACCCCACCGATTAGATAGAACATACCTGCAGACTTGGCCCAGTATTGGAACTATCTTATCCAAAATAACCCTCAATCGGCTGGGGGGAAACAACCTCAATCTAGCTCTTTCATACCCCCTAGTACGGGCCAACTGTATCCAGGTCCGTCCAATTCCATTTGGGGCTTGAACGCTGGACCCAATGTCCCTATTCAAGGGAACCGCCCTAACCAATACAACCCTATAAATTACATACCTCCACACCAACAACTGAATCTGCTTGGATCTTCGCATTATATGCAAACTGCTTACGGTCCTACTAGCATACCTACGGGACTTCCTCCCCAAAGTCACCAATACCCGCACGTGAATAGACAGTTACCTTTCTTAGCCACCCTGGACCTCCTTGATCTGTCTAGAATTTTAAATGATCCTATTCGTCACTCTCCTCAATGGCCCGCCATACCGGCCAAACTACCTTCCGACATTCCTAAGTTCGATGGTAAACCAGGAGAGGACCCGAACAATCATGTAATGACTTTCCACCTTTGGTGTTCATCCAACTCTTTGATGGACGACTCTATTCGTTTACGTCTTTTTCAGCGAACTCTCACGGGTTCCGTCGCGAAGTGGTAAATAGAATTACCATGAGGTTTCTTCACTGACTTTAACACCCTTGCCATGGCTTTCCTCACCCACTACTAGTTACTGATCCGATACGAAACGAGAACCGAAATTTTGAGTTCTTTCAAACAAACCAAAGCCACTCATATCTCTCATCACATTCATGAGTGGCGACGGAGACAACATCTCATCAAACTTGAGCTCCCCGATCAGTTACTAGCAGAGTGGTTCACGGAATCATTCGTGAATGATATCGCTCGTGACATTGCCATGGGTGGAGTTGTCACAGAAGAACAGACGATCAGTCGTGCTCAATACCTTGACCTCGTTTACTCACAAATGGGTACTCTTTACGATTTGCTCCCTGACGCACCTCGTCCTTCTACTACTGCTACGTCAACTACTCTTGCAGCTTCTCATGTGGCTGATGGTGTGATTGGCACTTTCAATGCCCAACCCCACTCCGCACAAGCCTCTACCACCAACCCCAAGTCCGTTGCTTCTAATGTTCAACATGCTCTGTCTCCTACTCCTCCTGCTGGCAAGACTTCTAAGGTGAACTCTGTTCAATCTACCCCTGCCGTAAAGAATAAATCCAGAAAGGGAAGGGTAAGAATAAGGAGGATAAAAATAATCCGCAATCCGAGAAGATCAAAACACAACCTGTTGACGATAAGGATAAGCGCAAACCCCGATACCCTTGTCTTATCTGTGGTGATGATCACTACACCAAGGATTGTCCGAGACGAGCCGAGGTTACTAAGTTCCTTCAAGGGACCCCGAAACCGCCTACCCCAGCTGTGTTGTCAAAACCCTTTCCTTCTCAACAACAGGCCCAATTGGTCATTCATGACCAACCTTCCCCCTCCACTACATCCTATGTCTTAATGTGTACAGGTGATTCAAAGAAGAATGACATCACACTTACCACTCGAGCCAAAGATTATTCTTCCTCCAAAGAGAAGGTTGATGAAATACCTCATTTCTTGGTCCAACCATCTCCATCGGCTCCACCTACCAACGATTCTCTTCATCTTGAAGGACCGAGCCTAGACACAGTTCTTCACCCTCCCCTGAAGGGTGTTGTTTGAAAGTATGCTTTCAATCCTCATGCATGTGCTACCCGGAACTACAGTATTGTAGAAGATTTGGCCCAAGCACCGTCCGTGATGCCAGACCTCAAAGTCCTTCAGAGTTTTCCCACACAATGGAAGGCATTGTTGAAATCTATTGGTGGAATCGACCCTACGGATACAAATTTAATAATTTTTGACTTGGAAGATCACATTCCAAGGTTACCCCCTCAACTCTCATTTCAAATATAAGTTATTGTCTCCGACAAGAACATTTGTAGAACAATTATTGATGAGGGTGCCTCGATGTGTGTCATGTCTATTACCTATTGGAAAGCCATTGGCTCTCCTCCCTTAACCGAATCACACAACACGCTCAAAGCCTTTAATGGCTTTGGTTTTAAGCCTTACAGTGTCCTCCCTTCGTTGCCTATTACGTTAGAAGGCAAAACGGTCAAAGTTGAAGTTGAGGTCTTTGACGCTTCTCTCGATTACAACCTTCTACTTGGTCATAGTTGGATCGATTCCATGCGTGCAATTGTGTCCACTCTTTTCCGTGTCATACGTTTCCCACATCAAGGAAAAGTAATTACGGTGGACCAATTGGCCTTCTTCAACTTTGATACACGTACCAGCAATGTTTCTTTCATTGCGAAAACGCCCCCTGGATATGAGAATGTCGGCGTGGGTCTTCTTAAAGATTCCTCTTTGATGGGTACTTTCCCCATTCCACCACCTGATATTCCACATCCGTCTGTCGCCTCGATCAACATGATTTCCACCTTTGTTCGCGAAACCCCTGCTTCTTCTAACCCATGGATAGCACCCAGCCTCGGTGATCATCTTCGCTATGGCAACCAAATGCATTTAAGTCCAGTCGAATTCGCTTATCAAGACATTCAATTGACAACCCCTTCTACCCCCTCTCTTGGTGATCTATCTTCGGATCCTTTCCGTGTCATTTTTCCTACAGACGAGATAATTATGTCTGTTATGTCCATGGAAGATACCCCTAGGGATGATGGACATCACTGTTCCATTCTCTTCCTGAAACAACACACCATTGAGAGTTACCAACGAATCTCGACTCCGTCAACCGTTGTCGTCATTTCTATCGTTTCCGAGTCTACACACGATATGTTCTACGAAGGGAACTTAAGTAATATCTCACCCACCATCCCCCTTGACATATCCATTAAACCTGGAGTTGTCGAAAATGTGCATATCGGAGCTTTGTGTTCCAATGACGAAGTTGTCACCTACAAGTCTCTTTTTCAAGAATTTTGTGACATCTTCGCATGGAGCTATGAAGAAATGCCTGGTATTGACCCCGACATTGTTGTACACGAGATTAAGACATACCCGGGTGCTAAACCTGTCCGGCAACGACTTCGTTCGGTCCACCCATGTAAAGCAATTGCTATCAAGCTTGAAGTTGAGAAACTTCTTAAAGCTGGCTTTATTTACCCTTGTAGCTCTAACTGACTAGGTTTCCAATCTTGTTCTGGTTAACAAAAAACAAGGTACGATCCGTGTGTGTGTTGATTATAGGGATATTAACAAAGCTTGTCCTAAAGACAATTTTCCCACCCCCTTCGTTGACCAGATCATCGACGATTGTGTCGGGAGTGAAATCTTCTCTTTGATGGATGGTTTCTTCGGATATAATCAAATCAATATCGTACCCGCTGACCAACACAAGACCGTTTTTATTTGTCCTTGGGGCACTTTTGCCTACCGAAAACTACCCTTTGGTTTAAAGAATGCCAGCGCGACTTTTCAACGTGCTATATCTTATGCCTTTCATGATATAAAGAACATTGTCCAACCATATCTCGATGACCTACCGGCTGATTCCATGCACCATGTCGATCATCCAGCACACCTCCAAGCCATTTTCCTTCGATGTCAGTTTTACCGTATACGCCTAAACCCGCCCAAAAGATCTTATGAGCTGAGTATTTTTGGCCTTCTTTATTCAACGATTTTATTATCGTTGTCCAAAAATGCCACGCTTGCCAAACCTACAACAACAAAATATGATCACACGCTGCTCCTCTACACCCTGTAGTCTCTGTTGGACCTTTTGCAAAATGGGGTATCGATTTCATGACATGTCACCCTCACTCGGCCGGGGGGCATGGATACATTATTGTAGTCGTAGATTATTTTACGAAATGGGCCGAGGCGATGCCTACATTCGACAATACCAGAAAGATCGCAACACTATTCATATTCAATCACATCATTGCTCGGTTTGGTGTTCCTCAAGCTATCGTTACTGATCACGGTAGCCACTTTAGAAACTTCATGATGTCAGAACTCACCGAAAAGTTGGGTCTTCGCCATGAAAACTCAACGCCCTATTACCCAGAGGCCAATGGCCAGGTTGAAGCAATAAACAAAGTCCTCATTACCATGCTTCGACGAATGATAGGGATTCACAAAACGAGTTGGCACACGATGTTGTTTTCATCATTGTGAGCTTGCCGAACATCCATCAAGTCTGCTACCGGGTTTACACCTTTCCAGTTAGTTTATGGTCTCGAAGCCATCTTGCCGATTGAATGTGAGATACCATCTCTAAAGCTAGTCATTGAACTTCTCCCAAACACTTCCGCTGAAGAAGAACGTCTGTTGTATCTTATGCAACTAGACGAAACCCCTCGCAATGCCACCCTGGTTATAGAAACCTAGAAGAAACGCGTCAAAGCCCAATACGACAATCATGTCAAGCCGCACATTTTCTCTGAAGGTGATCTAGTTCTCCTTTATGAACAAGATCAAGATTTGCTGGGAGCTGAAAAATTTGAGGCTATGTGGTGAGGCCCTTATATCGTTAGACGGGTGTTGGAGAAAGGAGCCTATGAGTTGGTGGACTACGATGGTATCCCTTTGAGTGAACCTGGAAATGGGCTTTACTTAAAGAAGTACTATGCCTAGATCATCTGTGCATGAGTGCTTGTATTTTATTGTATCATACTTTTGTGTGTTACTTTAGTGTGCTTTTTCGTTATTTGGTTTATACCCTCAACCGCTTACCTCGCATTGTGCTTGGTTTTCAGATGTCGGAGTCTTCACTACCCCACATTGGCTTCATCGATGGCACTAGTCGTAGCACTTGAACCCTTGCTTCTGCTGCATGGGCAATTTATGCACCTACAAACGAACTTATTAGTCTACGAGGTGTTTTCCTCGGTCGTGCAACCAATAATATCGCAGAATATAGCACCGTCATCAAGTTGTTGACTAGTGCTATTTCGCTTGGTATTCGCCAACTGGTTATACGACTTGATTTGCGGCTAGTAGTGCTACAGTTAAGTAATGTCTATGCTATCCGGAGTCCTACTTTATTACGGGTATATCTACGGATTCGACTCTTGGAATGTCATTTTGATTATATCGAATATCAACACATTCCTAGATGTCTAAATACATTGACTGATGCTTTAGCTAATTATGTGTTAGACAGATATCTGAGACTTTTATAAAACCAATCACACATCACATATATTATACAAAACAAAATAAGCCGATAGAAGCCGCATATATATATATATATATATATATAACAATCAAAAGTTTTACAAAAAGTTTTTGTCCAAAGACCAAAATATCAAAATATATGAAGCCTGTGGCTTCTACAAATTAACATCACAGATGACGCTCACGATAACATACAACTGCTCGGGCTACCCTACGGAGCAGTCGACCAAGAGACTAAGACACGCCCACAGTATGGCGTTGATAACGCCTTGGGATCTCCCCAATAGCGATGTTCGAGACATCCACAGTCATTCCCTCTAAGTTCTGTTCAACTGCCTCGTAGTCCTCAACATCCCATCTTGCCACTAGAGCCACTTCTACTCGTCTATGAATGGGAGACGTTCCTGGAGGTCGATACAGCCCCACATCTACGTCGTCAAAATAAATTTTTGATTAGTGCTTGGATCAAAGACATAAAAACATTTTATATAATAAAATATTTACAAAAACATTAAAAAAGAACAAAATGTGTACTTCTTACCTAAGTCACCCCACTGAACATGCTCAGGCAAAACCAAATCCGGATCTCCTCGGAAATCCAAGCCGATGTATGCATAGTCATCGATCATCAGCATCTGGGGCCTCAACCAGTCAAAAAATGAATTGTTATATTTGATTATAGGCCCTGCTACGTGTCGAGCCATGAGGTTACACCACCTCAACATCCTCGGATCCTGTGGGGCCGGTAAACCCCAATCTACCTGTAGACGTAGCAGTGGGATCCTCTCAAGGAAGAATAACACCAAAGTGACCCGTACCCGAACTGCTTCAGGTCACCCCTTCTGCACTTTGTCAGTTGCCTCTTCATACTGCGGAGAACTGCGTCCGACCAGTTGAAAACCCGAGGCTCTGTGCACTCTATTGCATATTGGAAATAGCTCTGGAGAGCCATGTGCGGAGCAGCGCTCCCGACCATGCGTGCAATGGTAAACAAGATAGTCTGCAAGGTCAGATTTTGGACACCCCAGATGGCAACCTTACCCTTGCTTCTCTCCGCCTCAGGAACACAATATTGGCGAACATACTCGCTCATAGGAAGTCCGCCACTTCTACCTCCGGTTAGAGTAGCATGGTATCCACATCGTGACATACCCCTCAGAAAATAGATATCTTTGATATCTAGTGAAAGTGTGTGGACCCCCATATGAAATACTTGTTGATCCACATCCCACATGTGGACCAGGTACTCTAACAACCTCAGTTGGGCTCTCATGCCTGGGATCTTGAAATTTTTTAAGAGCCCACATTCTCAGAGGGCACCAACTATACGCTGATCATTTCCGGCAATGGAATCATCCTCCTCATGTTCTCTTTCCCTCCATTCTAACATCATGATGGTCAATACCTGCAATGGAGCCATGAGAAGGAAGTTAGCAACTTGTTTGAACCTCTTGCATAAATTTTTATTGAGTAAAAACATGCATGAAAATCCATTTTTTGACCCTCGCAGGTGAAGCTTGCACACAGTGCGAGATTCTCGCAGGTGCACTGAAGCCCACCTGCGAGAATCTTGTAGGTCCCGAATGGCTCACCTGCAAGAATGCCTGAGCGCACCCACCGGCCCTAAAATGGACTCAAACACTTAAATTTGCCAATAAAAATCAATTTTAATCCATGAAAAAGTTGAAGAATCAGAAGATTACCTCGTTGGCCGAAACCGTTTGATGAATGATCGCTTGTACCTCCCGCAATCGAGCAAAGAAATTTGGTGAAAAAAGAGGTGTGTTGGACAAGTTTTTGACAAAGTAACAATGAAATGGTAAAAAGGGCTTTTTACCCATATTTATTCACTTTTTTACTATTTCTTATTGATTTTTTGTATTATTTTTATTATTTTGTTTCAAAACCTAATACCCTAATAGCCTTGTGAGTATGGTTTTGCGCAGGTAGGTGACCTAGAAGCCTGAATGACGATCTACAAGTATTTTTTCTTTTTTCGTCACATGTGCGAATACCTTTTTAGGGTTTTGTATGAAAAATCTCAAGCTCAGTCTTCGTTCGTTCTCGCGCTCGAAAATACATGAGAACGCAAATGAGTATACTTTTGTCGTCTTTTCGTACTCGTCATGGTAACATGAAAACAATGAAAATAAGGGAGTATTCTTTAAGCTCTTTTCACGGCCCATAAAAATGAAAATATTGCCGAGCGATCTTGTTCTTTTCAGGCTCGTAAAAGTATTTCAAGAAAACGTTCGATGAGCGATAGTTTATCACTTTTTCGGTCTCGTCGAACTAATTTATGAAAAAGGAACTGGGAGAGTTCTCTTTAAGTGTTTTTCAGACTCTCAAAACATGAAAAACCTTCGAGTTTTCTATCTTTGGACTCATTAAACAAACATTGAAAGGCCCTTATGGGACCGAACCACTCCTTCCTAGGGTTCATTAAATATACTCCGAGGGACTCGTCCGAAGAATAAGCTTACATCGACAAGCATATGTTATCCTCCTCAAGCTTGTGTAAAAATAAAGAGGTACTCGCCAGAAATGGTGGGGGAAATGTTGGGAAAGGGATGTGTTGTGGTATTTGTATTAATGGTAGTAAGCGTCACTCTTGAACATGACACCCCTTGTTCGTCATTTGAATCCGGGTTTGGAAACCCATTTGTCTCTCGTCCGACTTATTACAAGGTAATATCTTGGGTCGTCTTTGAGTCAATGCTTCCAAGACCATTGTCATGTCGTTCATATGTTCAAGAGAAGTCCAAACAAGCCCTCTATTGAGTCAGCCATCTGTAGTTGTTAATTCTTACCATGTCGGCCTTCCCTGTGTTCGTTTTAAATCATATTCGTACTTTGACTTACCCTCAAAATCTGTTACTTATTTCATGTCATTGATGGGGGATACATCAAGGCCCTCCTGTGACGAGTCTTTTTCCGACGACTCCAACTCATTATTCGAGAATAAGACCTAGAAATCATTTAGTACCTTAGAACTTGCATGCCTTAATGGCAGGTCTCTTCGCTTTCGACAGTGGATTCACATCATTGGTCCCTGATCGAGAGATTCTGCCGAGTGTTCAACTTCAACTCATTTATTCACATTCGTTCGGATTGTACTTACGTACCTTGGGAGTCATTGACATCAATGGTGATTTCCCTTGCACTTGTTAATGGTTTTCATCAATGATCGGTAATCAAGTGGTTTCTACCATGTTCGACTTCGACACATGTAATCACATGGCTAGATTCATACTTTTTCAGACAACGGGATTGAAGACCCTGGGTCTCATATTTTTGGCCTAGGTTGCGCTGGAGTATTTATGATTTGTATTGACACATAGATCCACTTTGTATGTTACATGGCTATGTCCTAATCTAAGTCTTCTAACATAGATCCACAGTGTATTCCTGGTGGCTATGTAGTATTTTGATGGCATGGATCCATGGTGTATGATTGGTGGCCATGGCCTACATTTATGATTTCATTCATTTGTGGTCTGAGGATGGGAATGCCTACCTCAGAACTAGTATTATATTTTGCAGATGCTTGATTGTTTGCAGGTTTCCGATTAGGTGCGATCCTTGTTTCTGACACACACACACATTTTACAAAGTATTTTGGCTGTCACGAGTTCCAGCCTCATACTTTGGGGGGCATTCTGTTACACATTATTTTGGTCACTCTAGTGGTGTCTCTATAGTTGTGTGTTCAGGCCCTCATAAGGACCTTTTGCCTGATGAAAGTGACCGTTGTCTTCTTCCATAAAACATATTTTTAAGATGAGTTCGTTGGCTACATGTATTGTAGGGTGCGAGAAACCCTGATTCTCGCAGAAAACCCTATACTTGGAGTGCGAGATGTTTGCAGTTTGCTCTATAGGTAGGGTGTGAACCTGCTTCAAAGCTTAAAAGGAAGAGGAAGTTACGAAGGTTCTAGAAGAGGATCTTCTAGAAATTGAGTTGGCATTTGCATGGTTGGCATCCTACTGACTTCTCAGATTTAGTGGGATCATCCTCATCCCTTTAAACCATCTCTCATTCTCTTATATAATGAAAGGTTTCTCAAGGAATAGGTTAAGCAAGATTGAATAAAGAATTGATGAAAGAATAGATTCAGAATTGTGTGAGGAATCCTGTTTGAATTAATGCTTGAGGCCTCCATTTGTCCATCAAGCCATAGTGGATCTTCTTCATGCAAGTTTTGGAGCAAATGTGTGTGTTAGAACAAAGGACCACCGAAAGGAATCTTGCGACATCAAGGTGATCTAGTTGTATCTTCTACTTTCATTTAATATAATACAGTGGCATGTCCCTTTCCCATAAAATCACTCTTATTTTATTGCATAATTCCTTGATCATATGCATAGGTTGTCATTGAATATACTTTGTTATCTTCACTTTGGTTGGTTTGTGTTGTCTTGGATATGATCTCGCAAGAGCACCGGAGCGAAGTAGGAATAACAAAGACTTAAAGAAGCGATACAAAGGTATGTCACTCGTTCCTCTTTTGGTAGTAAATTCAATGATAGTTGCTTAGGGAAAGTGTCATGTCCCGTCCTGTTTTGTTCTAGATCCAGGTGGATCTAGGGAGATCTGTTAGTGTCCGCATATACCGATTTATCCGATAACAAAGAGACCCTTGCCTCTTATTTATACTCTCCAAGTAGCTTCCTTAGAAGCATCTTTTAGGTTACTTAACCCACTTCTAGATCACTTAACCCATTTCTAGGTCACTTAACCTATTTTCCTCATTTTTAGGGTTAACCACTTTCCATAATTAGAAAGTTCTCCATTTAAATATTCCTCCTTGACTTTGTCACTTTTCTTTACCATTTAAATAATAATTTCTTCTTTGCAAGCTCTTTGACTTCTTTGACCTTTTGGGGCTTCAAGCCTACATATGAGGGTCCTCCAACTTCGTAGGGCCATAACTTTCAAACCATGAGGAGTTATGTGACATTCCACATGCCACCGGAAATGGACTATCCATCTAGGATAGTTTCACCAACAACTTCACTGATCTTCATCTCATTATTCCATATATAAGGATGGGTTCTACAACCATACTTCTAGGATAACTGAACCGTAAAGCGTCTTCCTGTGAGGGCTTTTACCATAAGGGGACCACTTTGGAGTTCATCCATTTGTGCACCTTATCAACCATGATAAGACAATAATGATTCATCCTTACATCAACAATGCATCATATACCAATGAAACCACATCGATCCATCTTCATCTATGCATCATATCAATGACATCATATGACTATGATTCCACTTGACATACTTCATCAATGTACCATGATAAGACATGTATACATCAAACCTTTGACCTTTGACATCATTCAATCRTCCTTTGGCATCAACCAATTCCTTGACATCAATCAATCATCCTTTGGCATYAATCAATCACTTGACATCAATCCTTGGCATCAATGACAACATGATCCAACAATGCATACTCTTCCCAAGATTTGTTGTAGATTAGTATATCATCAAAAAATACTAACATAATTTTTCTTRATAATGGYTTGAAAATAGAATTCATTGAGCTTTGAAAYGTTGAAGGTGAATTATGGCATCACCAAAAACTCACAATGACCATGTGTTCTAAAGGTTGTTTTGGGAATGTCTTCTTGCCTCATTCTAATTTGATGATATCCAAAATGGAGATCCAACTTAGTAAAAGAAATCGCTCCTTGCAATTCATCTAATAATTCATCAATGAAAGGAATATGAAACTTATCTTTAATGGTCATTTTGTTGAGTTGTCTATAATATGGACACATACACCATGAACCATCCTTTTTTGTAACCATCACCACTAGTGAAGGGAAAGCACTTTGGCTAGGTTGAATGACGCCAACCTCTAGCATTTCTTGAATCATATGTCCAATCTCACTCTTTTGTGCACATGGTACTTGTAAGGCCTAATGTTAGGTGGTACACTTCTTGGTTGCAAATGAATAGCATGGTTATCATCTGGAGCAGGTGGAAGACCCTTAGGCATCTCTTTGAATACCTTGGGATGATTGTCCACAAATTTTTGGAGATCCATTAGAATAGAAGGTCTGGATGTTTGAGCATCTAGTGAGCACAATTGTGCAAGTACACCATGGTGTCCCTTTTTGAGGAATTTTTTCATGCTGTTAGATCTTATCACTTTAAAGGGCTTCCCTTGGATACCTTCAAGTTCAATTTCCTTACCTTCTGAGGAAAATATCATGAAAAGTTCCTGAAAATTAAGATCCATTGTTCCCATTGATTGTAACCATTGGACCCCTAATACAACATCAACACCACCCATTTGGATTGCAATCACGAGACTATCAAATAAATACTCCCCCATATTCAGCTTAATACTATGGCACTTCCCTGAACAATTTATGATACCTCCATGTGCAATCATTACTCCGAACTTTGGTGTTGGATATACAAAGCAATTGAGAAGTTTCACTAATTTGTAATTAATGAAGTTATGGGTACTACCAAAATCAATCAACAYYGTTACCTTTTTCTTTTTGATATATCCTTTTATCTTGAGGGTTTGTGGAGTATTGATGCCAACCAATGCATGACAAGATATGGTTGGAGTAGTCTCTTCTATTTCTAGATCTTGATATAGTTCCAATTCTTGATTTTCTTCCTCTCAACCATATGTGTAGGATAATTTCTTCTCAGTGCATTTATGCCCCTTACTAATTTTCACAATTGAAACATAGTCCCTCTTCTCTTCTTTCCTTCATTCACCGAGGTGTCAACCTTGTTGGTTGAGTGACGTTAGGAGAGGGAGCATGGTGCTCTCTATAGTTGTTAATGACCACTCTTCTAGTAGACATATTTTTACTTTTGACTTTCCTTGTCACACGAAAAACATGCTCTACAGATTTCCGTTCAAAGAGACTCACCTCATGTTGAATGCTCTCCTCTAAAGTTCCCATAAAGAGATTTAACAAATTATTCTTTGGAAGGTTCTTAATATCCCCATAATGTGCTATCAATTCATCCTTAAAAATAACATAATCCTTTTTTATTTCACAAAGCTATCGATATCAAACAAATTGATCATTTTCTAAATACAAGGATGTAAGAGTTACCTTTTATAAGGTTGACACTTGGTGTAGATCAAAGAATTCCTCCATAAGGTTAAGTTTCTTCATGAAGCTTTCATTAAATGATACTTAAAATGGTGGATACACCAATATGGTGGTAGGATTATGTGGACGTGAATTGTGTGATGGATTTAATGTTGTGAAGGGTTACAATGTATCAAGGAACAAATGATAACCAACTATAATAATTCACATCTATTCTCATTTAACCCTGAAGATACAATTATCATTGAACACTTAAGAGTTCAGAGTCAAGACACTTATGCACTTATGGTTTGTTGAAAATGTAGCTCTTATTTTAAAATTTCACAATATTTGTTGTCCTTCACAAATAAGAAGTGAATACATAAATTTATAAAAGATTTTTGAATTATCCTTCTAAAATAGAGATTTGGATCACTTGGAAAAATTAGAAAACAAATTTTGATGATTTCTTGGAATGTTCAAAATAAGAAAAACATGCTATCGCACCATTTTAATATACACTTATACCATAACACTATTATCAATATACATCCAACAAAATAACAATTAATGCTGTATAAGTTGGAGTATATACATTCTATTTAAAGATATTTGCATTCAATTGTGTTTCCTTCTAAGAGGTCACAAGTTCAAATCCAAAGGGAATAAGGTATATATACCTCAGTAGACTTTACCAATCAAATCGCTAGACAAGAGGGTCCCTTCTCCCACAAACAAGAAAATCTCATAAACCAATTTGATGTCTGCTTTACACTGAACTTAAAAATAGATTATATATATATATATATATATATATATATATATTCCAACTTATATAATATTAATTACCTTTACATTAAAGATTTATATTTCAACCTATACAATATTAATGGCTATGCTACAGTGCCAGGTGCATACTTCTTTGTGTGTATTCGACCTGGATTTGGATTAGATGAGTCTGCAAATATTGTATATTCGCATTTGTTTGTTCTAATGTCGGGATAAGTCTGCAAATATGGTATATTCGCATTTGTTTGTTCTAATGTCTCATCGAGACAACGTGATCTTATCTGTTCTCGAGTGTCTGTGGCTGCAAGGGCAAAAGGGCAACGTTCCTTCATCTTCATCGGCAACACTTGTTTAGACGAAACCTGACCGCAATTAAAATATTTGCTGGGAGACATTTGGATCACAACATCCAAGTCTAAGGAAATAATCCTCTAACAGCCACAAACCCCGCTAAAGATATCCGAAATGGCCTCTGAATTGAAGCAAAACGGGGAGGAGAATACTCTGCAGTCAATTCGATATTCGAGGGGTCGTTTGCAGCTTCTGGACCAGGTTTAAATGCATAGATTTCTTTAGTAACGTTATCTTTAAGATTTTCAGCTGATACTTCGTTCTATTAAATTTGGATTACAGTGCAGAGAAAAAAGAAGAATATTGTGTAGGATAGATTATCTCAATATTTTTTAGGATAGATTATCTTAATATTTTTTTCGTATTTAACTTCGTGGCAACACGAATGTTGAAATCTACTTCAATTTAGCAATTTCCCCCCAAAAAACCCTCAGTAAGGTTTCAGGAAAAGAAGTTTATTAAGTAGGAGATATGAATACAGTGGTTTTGAAAAAGGTAGGGTTGGCAACCCTCAGTAAGGTTTCAGGAAAATAAGTTTATTAAGTAGGAGATATGAATACAGCGATTTTGAAAAGGGTAGGTTTGGCAGTGTTGACTGGCGTTGTTGCAAAGTTATGAGACTGGCGTGGGATAAAGGTTAACTAAAATCAGCCCTTTTGGGCGATGGATTCGGCACGATTACAGTGAAAATCGTAGTTTTGCTCATGTTCCCACCTTGATCATGCTTTTGGACATCGTTCCACCATATTCTAAGGGGTTTTCGGGAGTCTCTGCATTGATCCTTTGCTAGGTTCCACTAAGGATGGTAGGCAAAAAGTGCGTTTTGGTTAATATTTAGATATTGGACTTGGCTTGGGTGGGTGCACTCCGGACTCTAAAGAGTCGAGCTGCATCGGTACTGGACAAGATTATTCTAGAGAGTCGAGTTGCATCGGGATTGGGCAAGATGATGGAGTTGATTTGATACATAAAGAAAATAAAAAATAACATTAATTTGAAAAAATCTACTAGGCAGGACACGGAGTTAACAGACTTGGGACTTGGCTGCTTCTCGAGTCAGATTCATTGACTGACTTGGCCAGTGAATCAAGCTGAGTCGATTCCTCTTGGGACCTGAGCCGAGTCAGATTCACAAGCTCACTCATGATCTCTTAAGTTTGTTAGTTATGTTTTGTTAGATTTTTATTCAGGGTCACTCATGATCTCTAAAGTTTGGTAATTATATTTTGTTGTTAGATTTAGATTTAGATTTAGATTTTGAAATAATGAAGTTAGTTATCAAATTTGAAGAGTTATTTTTAATTTCAAGTTGAAGGGTTTTCATGATTAAAAGTTTAAAAAGTAGTTATCTTTCAATTGATAAGAGTAAACTAAGTACACACTTCAAAAAATATATTATAAATAAAATATTGTCCTTTCAATTATTTAAAATGTTAAAATTTAATAATGAAAAATCAAATAAATAAATTGAAATTTCACTAAAAAGTAATAATAAACATATTTTGTAATTTCAAATATAATCTTTTGATAGGTTATATTAATAATAATAAAAATTCACAACCATTGAGCCACGTTTTCTTTAAAGCAATTTCAAAGTGTTAAAAATGACAATATAAAACTTTAGACATAATCACAAAATTAAACATTTACGTGAACACCTATATAAGAGAGGATGTAATCTATGTATCCATATGATGCATGAGCACTACATCTTATATTCATATTTTGAGCATACCCTAATCATGCCTCACCATGGGAGTCATGTTCATTCTAGATCTCATTAGAAAAGAATAAATTGTACTAAATTTCAAGGCCTTTGTTGAAGGGTGATAATTTTATCAAAACACTATAAAAGTAATGAAGAGACCCTACTTGCATTACATGCCTCCAGGAACATGACAATTTAGCATGAGTGCATCCTTTGCTTATTACTTAGGTTAAGATGTTTATGATTTGGAGCTTCCCAAGATTCCTAGAAACATGAAAACTAAAGGAAATTACTCATCAAGACCACTAGGTATGTTATTTTTATTGATGATGTTGATTGTTCACTCTATCTCTCAAACCATGTGAAAATACATAAAAGAGTGGGATGTTAGAGCATAATCCCTAATGCATAAGTTTGATGATAATAAATATTATGTTACCTTCTCCCTATCTTTCTTAAGAATCCCACCCAGCTTAAAAAATGTTGTTCCAAGCATTAATGCTACAAAGGATACGTCTCCTTGATCTTGGGCTTGCGATGAGGTGGGGGGAAAAGAGAACTATGGGGCATTCTCAAAATATTTGTAAAGTATCGTCACACTGATGTCAATGTTGCTAGAAAGTTGAAACAAGAAGAAGAAAGTGAAAGAGTGTGATAGATAAAGATTCACGGAATCGAGAAAAGGGGAATGATCATTTTGGAGAACAAACGAGTGAGGAATTGATGATGCTATAAATTGAATGAATAGGATCACAATTCTCATTGTTGTAATCCCAATTTTAGGTTTTCTGATGTTGACAAGGTTCATTTTGTGGAAGTTCATATCTAAACTTAATCAAGACCATACAAGTTAGAAAATTTCACCATGCTTAATAGAGTTTTTAATCTCAAACATAATCATTAAATAGTTTTATGTGAAACAAAGAAAAACTATGCATTACTTTTATGATGAACTCGACCAAACTTGTACAAGATTGGTGAATTGTTGAGATATTAACATCCAATTATTAGTTATGTGTTTTGTTCTCATTATCTATTCTATTAGTGGGGATACCATGAATTACATACTAAGTGGTTGTACAGCCCGCCAATGTGCTAAAATAATAATCATATTAGATACCAAAGCTATGTCATGATTTTTAACAGGTAAACACATAGCATTATGAATGCCATAAAATAACTATTAATCAACATGTTCGATACTATTAGTGAGATGGAATATGTGAACATGAAAAAAGAGAGATGACCTGATTTCCCTAGGTTTGCTCAATGTCTATTATTTTCTTTTCAAAATTGACATTCAACAACTCAATTGTAATTAATCTTACTAATAAGCTCCAAATGTCATTAAAATTTATATCCATAACATATGACTATTTGTTTTGATCTTTTACATAACCAAGAGTGGAGGCAAAAATAAGAAAATAAATGGCATTATGGCAAGTGTCGGAGGCCAAGATAACAAAGCAAATGGCATTATGGTGAGTGCAAGATTCAAAAACATGAAGTAAACTAAATGCAATGCCAATTCCCATATTGACAATGCTCATAACACATGAATTCAAGTGGGGATTCACAAAGGCAAGATGTCTAAACTTTTTTGGGAAACTTTCATTAAGTGACACATAAAATAGTGCATACACCAATATGGTGGTAGGATATTTATCTAGGTGTGAGCAATTGATGGATTTAATGTTGTGGAAGGATACACTGTGGAAATGTACACTGTATCACGGAATACATAAGTGAGAACTAGAATAGAGATGATTTTAGTCCTTAGATGCCAAAGACAAGTATTGTGTAATGAACCAATGCTCATTGACCAACCAAACATTGAAAGTGAAGACATAGATGAGTTATTGAAAATCTGACCCTTCTTTTGACATTTTATGATATTTGTTGTCTTTCGATTTAAAAAATTTACATTTTTTTGAAGGGTGTTTTTTGAATAACTCTTATAATCTTATAAGACAGGTTTGAACTCCTTGGAAGGGCTAGGAAGAATTCAATTTTGTTCACTGAATGAAGCTCAACTCAGGGTTAAAAGGAAACTCCATAGTTATTAGGAATTTATTTCTCACCGTGGTTTGGGAGGTTCATATTGAGCGTTTATAAATTTTTGATGAACAATTTCTGAGCATTTATGATTTTGCTCATAGTGATACCAGTACATTTCCTTAAATGTATCACATCTCCTTTTTTGGGTGTAAAATGTGGCATAAACGGACTGGAAATCGCTGATCACAGGGAGTTCAAAAAATCCAAGGCAGTATTTTTTTGGTATAAGGGTACTCATTGCAATTATACCATTCTTCTTTAAGGGGGATCATATTGTGCAAGTATATTGCAACCTTTGCTATTTCATTCAGATCAGAATGTGGGAAATTATAATATATGCAGTCATATCGATGATGCTCACACGGGAATGGTGGGAATAATGCAGATTTTATTAAACTGTAGTGACTATACATTATAAGAGGCTAGCCGGAGGAAGTCCGTCCATATACGAAACAGTCTCAAAGTACATCAATTCCCCATACAATATTTATTGTACTCCAAAAAGGTTATGGTGGTTTGACGGTTGACAACTTAACATTAACATTCACTTGATGGTCACATATAACTAACATTAATAATATTATATTATATAAATGATGATTACATAATACAAATGTTCACATGCTAATGTTGTAGCACATTGCTTGCTCCAAGACTGAAAATATCATTAGATGTAGGGGTAATGGCCAAGGGCGACCATGAAATTCCATGCCTTTAGGAGACTAAAATAGTCTATAGAGGAGCTCTTATAGAATTGTTTAAATAAACAATTTAGCTCATACAATCCAAAATAGGAGACATCAACGAGCAACTTTCTGCTTCATATTACATAGGGAAGTATCATAGAAGTAATCGGAATCGGACTAGGTTAAAATCAGGGAATGTTTTCAGATTTTGAAAAACTGATTTTAAGATCAATATATTATTCTTGCAAGTTAGATACCCAGATATGAACTAAGTAACTTGTTTTGAAGGTATTGATGTAATATTTTAAACATATAAAAGACACTGCATATCATGCTACTATTGCATTCTAATTAGGCTACTAAATTCACAGGAGCTGTTGATGACATTGTTTATTACAAAGTTCTCTGTTAGGTGACCTAGTAACTGAAGTGATTATGTATTTAAGCTCTTTATATGCAAAATAGAAGAAAACAGGAGTGGCATCTGCACCCTCAATAAGAGAGTGGGCGAGCACCTGCTAACCCTAAAACACCCAAAATAATGCTTGATACAGAAAATAAGAATATATTTTACTTGAATGATGATGAAAATGCATTAAGAAGTAGTGTTTTAAAAATCAGTCCAAGTTAGCCCCCGGGGGG